>VXAA01000917.1:101474-146782 GCA_013399115.1 Anseranas semipalmata
TTTTTGTCTCCAAGCACTAAGTAGCTCAATAATGTGGAATAGGATAACGTATTCTAACCACAGAGAAAATACATTCTTGGAAATGGTTTGTTTTTCTATGCTATATTTACTATTCTCTGAACCCAAGATATCCATTTATTGTTACCAACTGAAGCTGTTAGTAGTAAAGACATGGGAAAGGAGATGATATTTTCATTAATACAGAACCAATGTTCAGAGCTGTCAACTCTATACAGAGGGGTTTAGAACCACCTAGGGCATGCAGTAGTTTTTAAATATGTTTGGTTCCTACAGAATGACAATTTCTATGACAAACCCAGAAGTACTGCACATGGATGTGGTAATCTGCAAAGCACTTCAATACACTATTACAATCTAAATACTTGGTGAACTACAGAGATTAGGATAGTCCACAGGAAAACAGAAGGATATTCTTGAGAGTTTATAGGGCCTTCTTCAGTGTTCCTTGTTCAGGCAAAACTCCCAGTGAAGTTACTGGGAATTCTGTTTGTATTAAGCAGGACAAAATTAGGTCTCTGTTTTCCCAGTAGGAATCAGGCTAACTGCAATGGATGAAAATGTTTTCAAACAGAAAGCAAAATAAACTTTTTTTAACTATCTCTGGTTGTCTGGAGTGAACTTAAAAAAAAAAAAAAAACCCTAAATCCTAGTATATCCAATGACTTTTCATTTTGTGAACACTGCAGTAATCTGAGCATATTCATCTGTTTGTGCAACATTAGAGAACAAAACAGAATAAATACAACAATACTCTCAGACCTGATATTTTTAAAAGAGAGGTGATGGAGAATCAGTGGAACTTTACAGAAATGCTATACTTACAAGAACAGAGAAATTTAGAAACCCAGTGTATCATAGTCAGATAAAAATCTCTGATTCATTATAGACAACAAATATGTGATGCAATACAGCTTTCCTAAATGTTTAGCTTACTTTAGAAACAGAAAATGTTAACACTGTAATTATAAACTGTTAATACTGCTTTGTATTTAGTCCAGGACTGAAAATGATATAAACAGTTGTTGCAACAAATTTCTTCTTTAACAAACTCTTTCATTTTACCTGCAGTTACTAGAAAGTGTGGAACAATAAAAAGGAATAAGTTGAAAGCATGAAGGAAATAAAGCACCAAAATACTGAGATTCACCAGAAGTCCTAAATATCTTTGACTGATTATTACTTAAGCTGTAGGATTTCTAAATATTATGTTTTGTGACTCAAGGACCCATGTTTGCCTGAAAGTTCTGCCTCTCTATAGAATGGGCTATAAAAATTATCACTAAGCTTGTGATAAACAGTAATTGAAATACAGAAAAGATGCAGAAAAGAGTAGATATGAAAGTCTACACAAGCAGTGCTTTACAAAGCTGAAGTGAATGAATAACTTTATAGACAGACATCAGCTGATTAAAGAGCCGTCCCACATTAGCATTATTGGCCTTAGATACTTGATGGTGGATTGCTTTGGAATCTACATTTAAATTTGGTTATAACAGAAAGCTAACAGAAGGTTTAAGAATCTGTGTTAACAGTGAATTTCCACTCAGAAATAGGAAGTCACTACAGCAGAAATGTTGCTGTGATTTTATTTAACACTGACACAATATGTAGTTAACGGAAATATTTGTGTTTAAACCTCATATTTATGAAGCTTATTCCATAGGAAGTTTTTTTGTTTTGTTTTGTTTTGTTTTTAGGAAATCTAAAATTATAGTAGAGGCTTAAAAATATTAAAGGAAAGAATTTGGGAAGCCACTTGATCTCATTGACTTGGTGCCCAGGGCTATTTAAATATATGTAGAAATAAGGTAAACAGAATCTGGACGCGTTTGTTGGCCTGGAAGCCAGATGACACAGTCTGGCCCCATCCACACTAATAAATCCTTTTATATTACAGAACAGGGTGGCTGCATCCAAACCACCCTTAGGTTGGTCTTTTACCTATCTCTGATAGGTAGAGCTGTTGGACTCAATGGTCTTTGTAGGTGCCTTCCAACTGGATCTATTCTATTCTATTCTATTCTATTCTATTCTATTCTATTCTATTCTATTCTATTCGGTATGAACAAAAAGTGTATCAGGGAATAAACTAACAGTTTAACCTTTTGGATAACACTACTTGGATCACTGTCCTGACCTTGTTCACTTTACTAATATAATTATAGTCAAAGATTCTGGGTCCAAGTCATTTTACATACCCATTTTAAAATGTGAAACCTCACAACCTCTACCTATGATTTTCTAGGTATATACCAGATAACATTAGAGGACGTAAATAGAGTATTGTGTAGTTGGAGATACCTACAAGAAACCCACCAGAGTAATTCAGAATTTTAAGATTAAGCTACTCTCCCAGGAAATAAAGTCTTGTTAAAATCTTATCTCCAAACCAAAAAGACAAGGAATTTTAACCAAGGTTTTAGGTAGGCATCCTAAAACATATCCAATTTACGATAAGGTAGGCTGAACGAGCATCTAATGTGTGAGTCTGTGTGGTCTTTCAGTGTTGAGGTCTTCAGGATTGTGGGGATTATCTAGAAGACTCCATTTTTATCAGTGTTTGAAGTAACGTTGAGACTGGAGAGTAGAGTGCAAAGAAAAGCTCCTGAAGGGAATAAGATTTCATAAAACAGAAGACAGGTCTACATATTCACACTAACTAGTATATTGTCATGTGGAAGGAAGTATGTCAAAATCCAACCTATTATTCTTTTTAATACAATATTGAGACTTCCTATTGCTCAGGAAAAAAAACCTCTCATTTAATTTTCATGACTGGTTAAGTTAATTTAAATCTATACTGTTATGAAAGGACCTTTCTGCTTTTTCCCCAATGATGTGGTCCTGTCCTCTTCCTTTGGCTTGGCAGTATGTGATTACTTGGCTTAGAGAGCTCATCCAGCAGTCTCTGTAATCCCATGTGTAACAGAACATGCAAAAAGAAACGGCACATCATAAAGCTAGAAAGCCCAACAGTATCAGAAAAATTGACAACACTGGATTTGCATAACCCAGAAAATAAAAAGTTAGAGGAGGAAGTATATTAACTGTATACAAATCTAATACAGACTGTTGCAAAGAAGAAATCTTTTCTGTGAGCCAGTAGGTAGGACAAGAAATAATGGTCTTACATTGCTGCAAAGGTGATTAAAGTTAAGCATTAGGAAAAACATTCCTATGGTAGAGAGAGTGAAGGACTGGAACATATTGCTTTAGGAGAATGTGGAATTACCATCATCACAAGTCTTTAAAACAGCTGTTTTTCTAACAGCTGTCCACTATGTCCTTAGCAGAGCTGGTTCTGCCTTGAGGCAATGAAATGTACCATATGACTTCTCAAAATCCCTTTTCTATTCCATTTTCTGTGATTGCATGACTGGATTCAACAAGTTGTTAATCCATGCCCTGTCACATTTCATGATAAGTGGAAGTTAAAGGGGAAAGAGTGACCATCCAACAGAAATATTACCCTGTTTTCTATGCAATCTAAATCTGAATTTGTCTGATTTCATCACCACAGTGCCTGAGTGGGAGAAGAGAGACTGAGTCACAGG
Organism: Anseranas semipalmata; assembly: GCA_013399115.1. NCBI lineage: Eukaryota > Metazoa > Chordata > Aves > Anseriformes > Anseranatidae > Anseranas > Anseranas semipalmata. Next base: position 105,050 of record VXAA01000917.1, read on the forward strand.
ATGCAAGAGTGAGTTGTGCCCCTGGCAGGAACAGTGCCTTTCTGAGAGTTACATATTCTTTTTATGCTTCAGTTTCCTTCTTTCTAATGAGTATAATTATCTCTATTGATGACTGTGATTCTCCAGATGGAAGCCATTGCAGAACTAGTACACCAGTACTGTTTTCTCATATTGACAGAATTCTGCCCCAAAGCAGGCAGTGAAGATGGAGTCTGAACCCAAATACTTAAGTTAGGCAAGTGATATTTTCCTCTAGAAGCTTTCCAAATAACTTATCAAAGAACTGTTTCCTCTGGCAAGGTAGGGAATTTAAGTTATTTCAGGAGCACTGTTTCCTGAGAACTTCAACTATAGTAATAAATTAAATACACCAAAGACTGCTCGCTGGCCTCAGAGTTAAATGCCAAAACCTGGTTCCATTCACGCTAATAGATTACTTTGCCCACCAAAACACCTACTGGGAAGAGTACATGCTAAGTCCTGAGTTTGTGTTGATTGAACTTATTGGGGGAAAAAAAAAATCAGAGAGAATTTCACAGTGTAGCTGCTGAATTCTGAGTTACATGATGGTTAAAAATGCAGAGTAAGTTGCGTAGTTAAACTAGACTGAATCTCACCATGAAGTATGTTAAGTAGATAGAGAATTGCAGTACATTTATATATGTACATTTATATATTTTCATATATATGAAAAAAAAAAAAACCTTTTCCTTCATTGTCTTTCTTATTAGCACAGAAACTGTAGCTGCCTATGTTTGGACAAGTTTCACAGTTTTGGTGAAACAGAAGACATTCCTTATAGCTTTCATGGAGAGGTTCATAATCCTGCAGCTGAAGAAGAGTACACCTCAGTGATAAGTGATGTGACTTTGCAGGAGGCAGCTAAGTACATAGGGAGGAAGATTGTAAGGAGGCTGATAAATTCCTGTAGATGCAGCTGTAAAGATAATAGTTAAAAAAATAAATTTCACAAGCACCTGAAATGTTCCTTTTCTCATGATAATTTTATCTGCCCTATGGTGCATTCCTGGGGCATAATCCCTGAGTTTATCTGAGAAACATACTTCAAAAACCTTCCTCAGTTTATCAGCAGGGCATGTGAGCAAAGGAATTCACATAAAACCATTCAGCCCATCAGGAGATACCTGTTCCTCAGGTAAACACTGCAAAGAGACTCATGTTCTCTAGGAGATGAGCCAAAGGAAAAACATCTAGGAAACATCAATGTAGTAAGAGTAATTAAATGGTAAAGTATTCCAAGAACTCCATTAAATATTTAGCAGTATTACTTAGAAAACTTAAACTAGAAAAGTACTTGCTTATCAAAGATTGCTGGCAAGGGAACAAAGAGGAGGGTAGCTAATGTTTCAGTTATGGTGGAAAGAAAATCTAAAAACAGTAGGAAAAAAGCAAAACAAATGGGAGTATTTATATTTGGGTAAAAAGCAGCTAAGGCAACAAGATAGAAAGACAGCAAGAGGTACCAGGTTGAGAACTTGATGTTATGAACATCTAGGCAATGTTCCCAGGTCAGTCAAGATGGAGAGGCTAAGTCCCCAGGAGAGCACTTAACGGGGAATCTACCCATTTATAGAGACTGTTTTGTTTTAGAGGGGTTTGTATGGAAATAATGATTGATATCCATTTTATTTATTTACAGGAGTGCCATGGTTACACAGACAAGTTTCAGTCTCTGTGTGCAGGGCACTAAGTGCATATGAGGTTGTCCACACCTCATACAGCAAACAGACCATCCAAATGGGGAAGCATGTAGATCCAGCTGGAAAAGTGAGCTACAATATGACAGCAAGCATCCAAAAATTGCAGACTTTCAGCAACCTGAGCTTGTCTTAGCTTCAGGACAATGCAATGCCTCAAACCCAGATATACCCTTTTCTTTCTTAGCCTTAGGAACTTGGGATGCCAGAAATGTTCTGGTCTTTATAACAAGAACAAAGCCACAATTCACGGCTGGAAATTCATTAGTGATGTGCATTAAGCTGTGTAGCACCTCTTGCTAGGATGTGCCATGAAGATCCCAAGAAGAAAGAAGCAGAAAGCTTCAAAGAAAGTTTGTTCCTTATGCAGTGGACCTGTGAAGCATCTTCCCAAATGATTCTGTAGATGCAAAAACTTATGTGGCTTGAAGTGGAAACTGTACAAGAACATGGGAAAAAAAAAAAAAAAAAAAAAGAGGATTCTTGTTAGATAAATCATGTCAAACTCAGGAAATCCCCTAAAATAGTTGGAAGCTGAGAGAGTATTTGGGGAAGTATTATTTTCACTTCCCTGCTTTTGCTATTCTTTAGGTGTCCCTTACAGCCAGTGTTGGAGATGGTATTCTGTTCTTATGACCTTATGTACTGGAGCAGCAGCTGATTAGCATCCTGATTCATATATGGACTATGTCCAAGGTGCACATATCTTGGTCTTGTGTAATAAGGACCACATGGCACCACATGGAGCAAGAGGATAGCATGTTAGTTTCCCTCTTTCCCCTTTCTTCCACCCCTCCTCCTCAGCAGTACTGTGGAAGCAGCTGTTTTTGTTACTCCTCCTTGGGCCAAAGAATAAATGATGTCTGTGTAGCTTTGAAGGAATCCCTCTTTGAAGGAATTACTCTTTGAACTCCTTTTTGAATTCCTTAATAAAGGTCATGCATCCTTGCATGGAAAGCAGAAGAGCTGAGGTTTATGGACATATTTCAGAGTATTCGTATTAAAAGCAGGGATTGACATTTACTGTATATTTAGGGTTTCAAGAAACAGGGCTGGGGCTCTAGAGGCAAGTCCCCTAGGTATTGCTAAACTAAAAAAATAATGGATTCATATTTAAATAATTTGACATGTACTTTTATTTTACTACTATTTCCTAAAATTTTCAACTTTAGCCGTATACAGAAAAGAAGAGAAAAAAACCACTATGACAGAACTTGCAATGTTGCTTATAGGATAGTTAGTGATAAGAAGATCATTCAGTAGAAACAAACAGCAGCACATAGAACTGCCACTTCGGACAAACACCAGCTGTTCTGTTTATGCTTTAGCCAAGCACCAAGGGGAACTCTTCTTTCTATCTCCTGTTAAGATTTTTTTCTTTTATCAGGACATTAAACATAACCTCTTTTGCTGATTTTGCATGGGCATATATATACATACTTACATATACATACATACATATTTATATTCCAATACACACATACACATATATCTATTTACAGCTATCTATCTAAGAATAACTACTGTGTATGTTATGCTTAGTGAGGTATGGGTTAAGTAGTTAGAAATTACTCATTTTTATAATGCATTAAACACAGAATGTGAGTATGCAAAAAGATAGTGTAGAAATAGCAAAGCTTTGAAAAAGTTGTGGGTTAAATAAAAATTTGGGACAGACAAACTCAAGCTTACCAGAAGCTAGGTAATTTATGAGGTTTTGATTAAGCTTAGAAGAGGTTATGTAGCATGCCACTTTTCATTTACTTTCGTTTTGCTTTTTGTTTTCCTGCACAGCATAACTAATCTTCTTCTTTTTTTTTTTTTTTTTGAAAATATCGTTAATCTAATGAACAGAACTGTTCTTGCATATATGAATGAAGTTTTAGATATTTATAGTAGAGAAGATTTGGAGCATTAGTGAAATTTCAAGTCTAGCAAGAGATATTAAGCTTAAAGTTTGATCCTAATTTGGTTTCTGTTTGTCTCTGTGTGTATGTTTTTGTGTCCTTATATATGTATATATTTACATATCTTCACAAATTTGTACATGCTAGATGTTTGGATAACACTGCATGTTCTTGAAAGACATAATTAAATCATGTGGAAGTGTCTTTTATTTATTATTTTTATATTATTTCTTTTTATTTTTCCAAGGCTGCTGCTCTTAATGAAAATCCAGAAAGAAATATGTATTCTTACAATCTTTTAAATACCATGGGGCTAACAGGTTCAATATAATTCATATTCTGCTTCTAATTGGACTAAAATCCAGCTAAAATCAGTAGATCACAAAGGCTTTATGTGTGTGTGTGTGTGTGTGTATAAAATGTACAAGTCTGTTTAAACACAGAACATATTTTTAAAATTAAGTCTTAATTTCCAGCTCCATATTTGCTAAAATAAATACAGTTTACAGTATGAATATATAAGTACAGCCTGAAATCATGGAAATAAGTTTGACTTAAATGAAAGCTCAAGTTCACATATTTTCCAGCTTATACCTGGAAAATATCAGTTTTTATTGCAACTTATCTGTAAGGGCTGGTTTATAAGAATTAATGCAAATAATAAGAGTGAAATTGAGATTAGAACACCATGATTTCTCTCCACATGAAAATGTTCAGATTTTTCAGACCAATGTACTATTATTGTCCATGAGCCTGGAAACAAACCCTGATATAAACACAGAATCCAAACCACAGAACATGACTTGTTTAAAAAGTTAAATTCTGTGAAGTAAGGCAGGAAACGAGATTTATCCTTCTGGGAATTTTTTGGCATGAGCAAGGAACTAGGCATGCTCAGTGCATGTCATATCCTTCATCCATCACTGCTCTCTGAAGTAAATCAATTTTTTTTTTTTTTAACTCAAACCAAGGGAAGGCAACACAGTCACCATCTGAAATGTGTAGAAATCCTTCTGTTTGACATGGCATTAAACAGAAGAAGGCAAATTACAGTGTGTTGCCTTAAGGATTATTGTTGCACATTTTGTGCCTTCTGGCTGTGGCAGTGTTTGTTCCTCCAAGTGAAATTAGCTGGGTCCAAGCCATTTTGCAACACTGTAAAAATAAATTGCTGTACTTGATAAGTGAATGTTAAACTTGTCACTCTAAACTAACTGCAAATTGTTCTTAGTGTCTTCAGGGTAAATTGGCAATCTCCAATAGGCACTACTCAGAAGGTCAGTTCTCTCACTTCGAAGCCAAGTTTGGCCTATAGCTAGGGAACCAGAGCAAACACTCTCATCCAGAAGAAAAACTTTTCAAACACAGTTCAAATCTTCTAAATTAGACTATATCAGGCTAAAAACCTGAGATCACGCTAACACTTATATCACATCATGTTACACATGTACAACAATAGTATTTATAAATCAAGATAACCTGAAGTACTTACTTAGGAGGTTGGAGAAGAAGGAAGTCCAACAAGAAGGAAAAATGAGAAGGAAAATGGTCTTCTAATGACCAATTTTGTTGTATAGACCTAGAGTGTTTGTTCCAGCAAGCGACCTTGGTGTCATCCTCTCATGACTTCTCAACCCAATTTGAATGGTGTACTTTCCTGCAGTCACCAGCAGGCTGAAAGGAAGAAGGAAAAGGTGGAGTGAAACCACCTTTATGTGGCTGAAATTTGGGAATTAGCTCCCTTAGAATACCCAGCCTGTTTGGCAGGTTTCACAGCTGAAATGCAGTGGTCTTTTTTCTCATTCAGCCTTGTAAATCTCGGAGTCAGTCAGTCAGTCAGTCAGTCAATATTTCTGTTGGAAAGTCCCACTTCATAAAATCAACACGTCCCTTGGGGAAAATGGCATTTTGCTAAAATAACAAGCAATTTATTTCTACATGGAAAAACTGAAACAACTTCTTCCTTATTACCTACCTCAGGATGCCTGCACAGAGATGGTTCTGCTGATCACTGAGTCCAGGCAGGCCCACTGAAGGAAAGGTTCAGGGATAGAGAACTCAGCTTCAGCATCCCCTGGGTTGTGCCTCCATTCAGTCACTCCTGCAGGACCCGGCTTTGGCCAGAGATGGAGGAAGTGGCTGCTCACGTGCCTGCAGAAGACTCTTGACAGATCCACAAGTGCACCTGGCAATCTTTCCCCGGGTTTGGCACATAGGGGAAGAAAGAATTGCTCAAGTTCTGTTTTAAGGGAAGCTTCCTGGAAATCTTCTGGGGAAAATAATAGTTACACTTCTGTCTAATTTATTACTAAAGAATCAATAAAATTCACATGATAGTTTTCAGAGTGAGTGAAGAAAAGAGAGGCAAAAGTATGTTGTGTTTGGAATATCTCTCTTCTGCTTGAGTTTTGCAGACAGGTTCTTGTTTTCTTTGTTAGTCTGTTCTCTGGCAGAAGCAGTGAGAAATTTGTATCTTCTTAGAGGGCACAGAGGAAAGGAAAGGTTTCCAACACATGCTAATTATGGGGTAATGCAGCCTTTTTTGCACTGCTTACTACTAGTCTCATGTGACCTCAGTGGGTGAGACAGTAGTTTAGAAACTCAGTCTGTGCAGTCTCTGGCCCCTCTCTTCCAAGATTGCAACTACAGATGCTTGTTCCAGCAGTGGCTTTTGTGATAATGGACACCTCCTCTGGGACCTGGATGAAGCCCAAGATTGAGTTACTATAGCAACAAGTTTCATGAACTCATTGACAGTAAATATTATGGTGATTGGTTACTGAAATCTAGGGTAAGTCATTATTCATGGCCTTGGTATCAAATATAATGAGGAAGGATATTTAATAATGACTTTTCTAGACCGGTCATCACAAGTTGCTTCAGGCAGTTCACAGCAGTTTAAAGTACATAATTAAACACAAACAACAGTGATGTGTAATACTGTGAAAATGTACACTGTGGTTCAGTTATTATGGCACTGCAAGACAACTTCAGGGCTTAAAGTGGAAGCATTTGTTGTTCAAAGAGAAAGAAGAACAAGAGAGGTCTTAAGAGTTTAAAATAAATATCTAAGAAGGCAAGGATAATAATTAAATAAATTGGTTGTGGAAGCTTGATGAGTTTGTCCCTGAGGCACTACTGCATTGTAAAACATTACCTTACTCCCTGCTTTACCACACTTTGCTAAGAGCTCACGCAATGAAGTCTCAGGCACACAAATTGCAGTTGTTGAGGTAGTTTAATAAACCTTCTCACCCCTCTGAACTTTTGCCTCCTTTTTCTTTCTCATTTCTTTTCCTCCCTTGCTCTCATGAGACACTGAGAGATAGCATCTCCCAGTTTAAGGTTAATTCCATTGCAAGTAACGGGAAGCTGGTGCTTGATCAGCTGCAGCTTCTAGAGATTAGGGTGCATTCACAGGGGAAGTGAAGCACCTTTCAAAAGTATTCTGGTACAACCAGAATTGGTATTCTCACTACAATTCCAATTAACTGAACTTTCAACCACATACATATATATATTTTTTTCATCTCAGAAATGATTTCTGAAGTATTTTACAGAATTATCTCTGAATGGTTAGCTATAAATGTGGAGCAGGATTTGACTCTTGATATGTATTCTTTGCAAGTGAAATACTGTTACGCTTTATACTAATACAAAAAATTAACAACAGAAGGTTATTTTGCTTCACTGCCATGAAGATCTGAAACCAGTATTGACAAACTGACAGATCAGGACAGTATGATCCTGGAGAAGAGGAGGCTCAGGGGCGACCTTATCGCTCTCTACAGGTACCTTAAAGGAGGCTGTAGCGAGGTGGGAATTCTCCCACGTGCCAGGTGATAAGACAAGAGGAAATGGGCTTAAGTTGCACCAAGGGAGGTTTAGGTTGGATATTAGGAAAAAATTCTTCACTGAAAGGGCTGTTAGGCATTGGAATAGGCTGCCCAGGGAAGTGGTTGGGTCACCATCCCTGGAGGTCTTCAAAAAACTTGTAGAACTTAGTGATATGGTTTAGTGGAGGACTTGGTAGCATTAGGTTATAGGTTGGACTGGATGATCTTGGAGGTCTTTTCCAACCTAAATGATTCTATGGTTCTATGAGAAATTCCCACAGAAACTGTGAGTTGTAGAAAAATAAAATGTAAGTAAATTAATATATTCGGAGTACTTTTGCTTTGCCTCCTAGTTTCTGAGCCATCACAATGCATGGAGGTTACTTAATCAAAATTTTGTGTGCCATCAGAATGCCTAGAAAGATACTTTATTTTAAATCTAACTGGGATTTTCACTTCATTATTCATTGCCAAGGGACCACTCTTTATGAAAAGCAAAAAAAGCAAAAGATAACAAGATAATTTTTGGTAAGATCAGGAATCAAAGACACAATGCAAAATGTAACACCTTTCACTCTGCACACACACAGACACACACACAAAAAGTAGGATCAATGCCTGAAAGGAGAAGAAAATGAATTTATTAGTCTGCTGTGGAAAGTCTTGTGGCCCACCTGAGCAGGTGGAAACCCCCTTCATTTTTTTTTTTTTTTCCTGCTAATCAGAAAAAACAGCTTTGTTGTTTTTCTGGGTATGGACAATGAGACTTGATTTTCTACTGTAAAATTTGAGGGGCAGGAATAAATTTTGACTTTTTTTTTTCCACATGGCCAGCTCTGCTCACTTTCCATTGACATTTCCTCTGCAGTGTCAACACAAATCTGCCAAGAGCAGCATTGAAAAACAGGATGCTCTTGTATGGGGCAAAGGGAGCTGTTGCTGACTATAGCCTCATAGATTAGAGGCAAGCTGCAAGAAATTCTTTTAAGTGAAGAACTGAATAACCTGCCTCACAGGAAACTTTCTTACTTTCTTCTAGTAGCTGAGGTCATCTTCATCTCTGCACAATAAGTATAGATGAGAGGAGGCATGCACGCTGTGAAAAAGATTTTGCCTTGATAGAAACAGTCATAGGTCAGAAAACAGAAAAGATAGTGAGAAAAAAAAGGGTCTTCCTTTTTATCACCATTTTTTTATTATTATTATTTTGTGGCTAAAATACTTTCTTTATCCCTCTTCATTTATGACCTCCACTTTATAAAAGAAGTTGCGTTTGTGAAAAAGGAAAACATCTCCTTTCTAGATTGAAACTGTTGGTCAAAGAATGAATATCGTTATAAATGATTGTAAAAGAATTTTTTCTGTGTTTGCTGTTGATGCAACCCCAGTTCAAATTGTATTTGGAGTTTTTCTTTGTGGGATTTGTTAATCTGGTCTCGTTTCTAGCAAGAAACATAGGTTTTGACTAAAATATGTTTGTTTTTTGTCTCAGTGAATGTTTTGTCAATTAATAATTTAGCTTCAAGCTCAAGGTCTCTTCCTTTTTTTTTTTTATTTTCCTTTTGATTTGCAGCAATAAAATTTGAAGTCTCATAGTGGCTTAAGCAGAAAAATCTTTATCTTATGCAGTTTGCTAGTACATTTAAGACCTCCTTCTACTGTTTCAATGTGACAAAATCTGTTCTTGTCTAAAGACTGTGGCTTGAGAACTTGGCTTACAGATGATCAGACACAGCATCCCTTGCTAGACTTAGCATGGGATAGATCTAGAAAGGATAGAATTTTACAGCATGTAGAAGTCCAAGCTAAAAGATATATCCAATGCAGGCTACTCTTAATCCCATGTCCTGCTATCAAGAGGACAATCTCTAAAGTTCAAAAACCTGGAGAGCACCTGCATTGCATTTTAAGATGGCATGGCATAGTATGAGTAATATAAGCAATCTGTAGTGGCTTAACCTGTTTTTTGTCTCAGAGGAGGGAGTGGAGGGAGCAGAGGCCAGAAAGAAGCAGATGGGGAACTCAGGCAGGGCTGCAGCAGAAAGAGGCTGCAGGGAGAAGCCAGTGTCTTGCGATTGGGGTGGACCTGTTTTGCTGCCTGCTGCCCTATGCCATGGATGTGGTGAAGGTATGAGTTACTGGGGGTGGAGCTGTGGTTGCAGATTATACCACAGCTCAGTTGATGCATGATACTAGCTAAGTAGCAGCAGCTTGATCGCGTGTCTAAGCTGTAATTGGTGTGGCTTTGTCTACTGTGGTGCTATCTGATCTGGTAAGGGAGATGACAAATATATGGATTTATTTAATTTCTTCATTTACATTTACGATAATTTGAAAAGATGCTTTTCCCAGGCATGTAGCTCCCCCCTCGACATCGTTAATAATTCTATAAAATAAAAGCACCATTAAAATAATCATTTCCACATGCACTGAGCCAGACAGCTGCCTTCTGAAACTCCATCCCACTCCTTTATCATTGTGGGAAGCCTACAATCAGCCCTCTCCAAAAACTCTATCGAACAAATGTCTGGACAGAGTGATGCTACAAAGTGAGGCTGTACAATGTCTCCATGGAAGGCACAATGCTTTTTCAGACCAAAAATAGATAGTGTGAAGTTATGTCATTTACAACCTGTAATCTATAGCTCTTTTTGAGCTAGGTGCCAAAAAAAGTTCCCAGTACTACTGTTGTCTCTCTTCCTCACCTAATAGTTGTTTTTACCAGCATTTTAACTACAGACGAGAGCGAGTCATTTATTTCCTTCAATTCCCTCATAGCCAGATTCTCACAATCAACCACCACTCTGCACTGAGGACTGGGCAGCTCACCACTGACATTGCTATGATCTCAGAGCATATGATCTCTCATCTTTGCTAATGATCTCAGAGTAGAGACCTGTTGGTCCTATCAGCTTTTTGTTGCACTGTCTCCAGCACCATGGATTTTTCTGCAAAGAGGTCATATGAGCTTTGTCTTATATGAATTTGGTTCGAACTATACCAAAGGTAATATGATAGAATGATAAAATCAGTGAGAGGACTCTCAGTTTCTACCTCTGTCTACAGTCCTGTGGAAATGTCATCTCTGAAGCCAAATTGTATGGGGGATACCAGAGGAATGGTAGAGTCTATCAAAAGAAAGGACTAAGTATTATTCATGTAGCTTGATGAATTGAGGGCTGAAAAGAGAAATTATATCTGCCCATAACACCTATGAATGGAAAAAAAGAAAAAAACTTATCATAAAGATAATGTTGGTAAAAAAATAATGGATTAAAATTGGCAAAGAATTTAGTCTCATCACTTTCTGAACATCAAATGAGTTTGTGTACAGCCTCTCAGGAACTACAGTAGGGGTGAAACAAACCAGCCAACCAACCAACAAAAAACTAAAGAGCTTGGAAAAATTGCGTGCAATAGGAGGGACCTTGTTTTGATCCCCTAAATCAGACCTTATTATATCCTTATTGAAGGGACAAAATACTAAAATATGAATTGGGTTATAGCATGTTTATATGCTGAATATATCCCATGTTAGCATTTAGCTTTATTCCTTGCAATATTATATTGTACAATGGCACTAACCACTTGTAATACACAATACTAAATTTTCATGCTCTGAACCGTTTGTAATTGCATATCTTCAGATCTTCAGTCTGCTCTTGTATTGGCATGTCCCCTGGAGTTCACGAGTATTCTTCAGAGGCGCCTGCATCCAGCTGTAAATCAGTCTCTGACCAGTAAAAAAAGGTGTGCAGAACACTGTGGAGGTGATATGAAGAAGTCATGATTGTATGTGTTTGTTGAATGTGCAAAAGATGTATGATAGCAGTAATTAATCAAAAGACCCACAGATGGTTTAACTGGTTCCAGCAGAATCTTACTGCTGGAGCAGATCTTACTCTCGGTCAGAGAGGAGGAGTGGATGACTGGCAGAGATTTCTTCCCAGCTTGGTTACTCTGCTGCAGCCTCCTGAGCACTGACATGTCTTCCCAGCTTCCCATTTCATATTCTGCTTGGGTGTTCACCTATAAAGGACTTCAGTAAGTCATGATTTCACTCAGGTTTCATTAATCCTGCCATGTTTGGGGACTAGCAATGTATCAAGACCAAGAGAAACGTAGCTATATATTCTTACTTATTTTTATATATTTATAAATATAAATATATATATTTATTATTATAAAATTAAAAATAATAATTATATATATATATAAAATTTCCTGAATCAGAAATTATTATTCCTCCTGAAAACCACAGTGCTATAAAAGGAAAATGTTTCGTTTTCTGCTAGCTTTGTGATTATGATGAATAGGGGTAGTAAACTCCCAACATGAAGAGCAAAACTTCCCTTTTTTCAAAAGGGGCAAATTGCTGTAACCTAAAGTAATTTAAGAAACACAAGCATTTCCTTCAATTTTTCCCCTCAGCAGGGAAGAGAGCTCCTAGGGGGGTTAATGAAGCTCAGCTGAGCTTTGGAGAAGGTCTATAGCTAAATGTATCTACACTGCACATTTCTGAAGCTCTCATACTACTAGCTTGAAGAATAATTCTACCATGTTGACATCCAAGCTGACGAGACAAGCATGAAAAAGAATCACTCTTTCAACTGATTCTCTCTTCTGGTTCCTCCAGTAGGGCTCTCACCTGTGCCAAGAAAGACAAAAATTCAACCTTTCTAATTTAAAAAAATGACACCTGCTGAGAGACAGTAGGGAATCAGGCCTCTATTTATTAGTGTGTTTCTACTTCACACAAGAAAAACATTTAATAATGGAGAGAAGCAAGTGATATTTCTCCCACATCCCCAGTTTTTCTTTGGCTCCATGTACTTTGCTGTTCAGCCAAAGAATGCATTTCCCCCGATATCTCCTTCCTTCAAGCAGGATCCTGTTGGATTAATCCCTGAATTTTTCCATTTTTCTTATTGTCTTTGCTAAATATCAACTACTGGAGTTATCTTAATTTGAAGTTTCATGACCTGTGTATCCTATTTCTTCTCTCATTTCTATAAGAATCATAGAATCATAGAATCATAGAATCATAGAATATCCCGAGTTGGAAGGGACCCATAAGGATCATCGAGTCCAACTCCTGGCACCGCACAGGTCTACCCAAAATTTTAGACCATGTGACTAAGTGCACAGTCCAAACGCCTCTTAAATTCAGACAGGCTTGGTGCAGTGACAACTTCACTGGGGAGCCTGTTCCAGTGTGCAACCACCCTCTCAGTGAAGAACCTCTTCCTGAGGTCTAGCCTAAACCTCCCCTGCCTCAGCTTGACACCATTGCCGCGGGTTCTATCACTGGTGATTAAGGAGAATAGGTCAGCGCCTGGCCCTCCACTCCCCCTTGCAAGGAAGTTGTAGACTGCGATGAGGTCTCCCCTCAGCCTCCTCTTCTCCAGGCTGAACAGGCCAAGTGACCTCAGCCGCTCGTCATACGTCTTTCCCTCTAAGCCCTTCACCATCTTCGTCGCCCTCCTCTGGACACCCTCCAGCATTTTTTTTTTTCCAAAAAACCTGCACCCACTGATGAATAATATTAGTGGTAAAGGTTTCTCACAGCAACAATAATACATTAATACTTCTGTAATCTGTATTACTGTAAAAACAGTAATACATCTGTCTATTCTTATGAGACCCTCACCCCGCTTAGAGTTTTATAATTATGTTTATGAGAGAATCACACAGAACTAGATATCAGTCAATATCTGGGCTCCTCTGCCCAGGCCCTCGTCTGCCATCAGCATTTCATTATGTTAATTTGTTCCCAGAGTTTCTTTTAAAGTAACCCAGTTAATTCCTCTGGAGACAAAACCAAAATGTTAATCTAGAAAATGATTTTATTCGTTTGTTTGTGTTTGTTTTTTTTTTTTTATTGTTGTTGTTTTGTTTGCTTCCCATATTAAGACACAAATAAACTATAAGAATGTCTCAGGACTAAAGAGGTGTCACACAGAGCCCAAGATGATATGCCCTGCAGCAAGAGCATTGCGAGGCATGCTAGATTGTGCTAGCCCTGAGCATTGTGCATACCAGACACTCTTCACTATTTGTCCTTAGAGTAATAGCCATTCCCTAAAGCAGAACCTTTTACTAATGCAGAGATAGACAAACTGACCAGATGATCATCTTATGTGCGTAATTCACAGAAGTTTCAAAATTCTTGGAAAAGAAACACTTAAAATGAAAAACAATCTACATTTCTTTTTCTTTTCCTTTAACTAAAATCTTCCCCGGTAGTGACCCAGATAAAAGTAACTTTTTCCTAAATCTGTGTGAGTTTCATTGCCATTATATACAAAATTTGCACATCTACACCATATATATGAGACAAGCTGTCATGTTTCATTTAACTTCCTGGTTCTTTGGCTGTCTTCCTGTTCACAGTTCCTGGAGAATCCACAAGAACTGTCCTAAGGATCATGGTGAAGAGCAGTGCGTCTACAGACAGGAATGGACTGGGAAAGAAGGATGATCAATGGTCTGCTAAAAAAAGCAATAGCTCCAGAGAGTATTTGCTTCTAAACTACAGATCAGTATGGGATTGTTGCCCAGTGTTGTCTACCATCTTCTATACACTGTGGAATGGAGGGAGAGAAACTCAGCCCAGAACCCAGAATTTATTTGGAGACATCACAGTAGATATTTTATATAAAGACATATATCTCAGGTCATTCTTTTTCCTTTTTTACTTGATTTTTTTTGTTTTGTTTTGGTTTCACCTGTGTTGAATTCAACTCAATGCTGAGCTGAACAGATACAATCACCCAGTCACCAGTCCCAGATATTGTATTTTGACAGGAGTTTAACACAAAAAGTTGATTTCTTCCCCAAGCACCTCTCTCTCTCTCTCTCCCTCCCTTCTCCCCCTCCCTCCCAAGGGGGAATCCTCAGTGCCTAATTTAGATAAGGCATTCAGGTTTTACAGACAAATCATGGGAGATGAATCCTATACATTGCAGCAGCTCCAAGTTTGCTGGGCTGCAAGTAGATGGTCACACAAGTGTCAAATGCATTGTTGAATGCTACATTATGCAGTCAGTTTACTGTCAACACTTCAGTCATTACATTGGCACTAATAAGTTTCAGGAGTCAATATGTTGTTACTGAGGTTTTGTGCCCTAAATATTTTGGAGTTTATCTGACGAACTCTGCAATTTCCTTGATCTTCTCTGTATGTTCAAGATAGGGTTAACTCACTTAAAGGGCAAGAGGAAATCATCCAAAGTTATAAAAAGAAAACTATGGGCACCAGGGAAAAATTCTTCACAGGAAGAGTTGAAGTCTGGAGCAGGTTACTCAAAGAGGGTGTGGAATCTCCTTTTTTGGAGATTTTCAAAACCATATGGAATAAGACCCTTAGAAGTGTGATTTAACTTTGAAGTTAGTGCACCTTTGAGCAAGAGGTTGGATTCATGACCTCCAGAGTTTCCTTGTAACCTCGATTTTTCTATGATTCTGTGATGGAGTTTCTTCACGCTGTTGAGATGATGTCAACATGCTTTTGGGAAGGGGACTGGACTTTCAAGTTCCCTTCTTTCCTGTCCTCTCAGGGCCTGGGTTTGCAAACCTTCCAGGTATGCAGCAATGACCATTCCTTCCTAGAGACTTTTAATGACCTTGGGGGTTTATAGACAGAGGTACTGTAGTTTGAAGGATTTAGATGAGGTTTTATGACATAGTCAGGTAGAACTTCTAAGAGAGGATATTCAAAAGCATGCAGTATTGACCTAAGTAGTTCCACTGACATCATCAGGTGTTTTACCATGGATGTGAATAGCAACAGTGTTAGGTTAAAGCCTAGTGCTTTAGAAAATCCTTTCAATAGTTCTTTTGGGAAAGTCTATGGTTTGGAAAACCCATAATTAGGAACTTAATGAATCAAAGTATCATAATGAACATTGTGGATTTCCTAGCTAGGCATGTTAAATTTTAGGAGGTGCCTCTAACTTCCGACAGCCACCAGAGAAATCAAAATAATAAATAAATTTCCAAAGTTCCCTCTACAAAAACCATGGCAACAAGAAGATGAAAGGTATAAACATGTTCTGCAATATTAAATCTACAAAAAAAAAAAAAAAGCCTGCAAAAAGAATTCAATACTACTAATAAAATACAGACTAATTTGAATAATTTTTCAAAATGACAGCTGTTTTACTAATGAATCACTAAAATATTTTTCATTCAGTCAAACAATATTTTAGAAATTGTGGTACATAGAAAGGATATCCCTTGCTGTGCAAAGTAACATAATATGTGCTCCATGGAGTAGGAAACTTTAATGATATATGCAGTTTTGTTATTAAAAGTGAGTTATATATTTTGCTGTACAGTGGAAAATTGTGACCCAGTATAACATATCTTCACATTGTTTATAACTTGAGGAAAATCAACATTCTGGGTTCTCAGTTCGCACAGTAGGAATTACATTTATTTTGGCCAAATGTAATTTATATAACTGCAAGGAACAATAAAACATGAACTTTATAGTGTTTTCTTACCTAAAAATAATATAGAGCTTGTAAAAGTGAAGAGATTATTATTGTAAAGAAAAAGACAGTAACTTAAAAGCTGAAGCTCATTTTACAGCTATGTAAAACTTATCCCAGCTCAAATATTAAGGCACCTGTGTCCGCATTTTCATTTGAACACAGTAATCTCTGATAGTAAATTGTTTTCTCAGTAGCAGCAATCACTGCTGCAGTAAAAACTTGCTTAGTACACCATGCACCTTTTCTTACTTAACAGGAAGTAAGATTCACTGAAGTCCTAAGGAACTCTGTGGAGATTTGTGCCCTCCAGCAGTATGGTTATGGGTAAACAATGAGTCATTCACAGGTCCCCTATCCTATCCTACCCTATCCCATCCCATCCCATCCCATCCCATCCCATCCCATCCCATCCCATCCCATCCCATCCCATCCTATCCCATCCCATCCCATCCTGTCTTAATGTGTTCAGCTATACTAATACCTTATGCAACATCAAAGCACAAGTGCAAAGAGTGGATCTCGATCTTGATCACCTTTACAGTTGAGTAGTTAGAACAACACAAACAAAATCTCTCTTGAATAACTCTTGGGGAGTTTACAGTCTAGACTGGGCTATTCTCTGGGAGTATTCTCAGTAACCAGTAGCATGCAGTCATCTTGTATTGGAGGCTAAAATAATTTAACAGTTGTGGGCAGATTTCACCAGTTGATTGCTGGGACAGTGACTTAGTTTTGACACCTTTGTTTATTAGTATAAATGTAATAATTAGACTGAAATATATTGGGTTTATCAGAATGCATTCCAGTGATACAGACAGTAAGAGCAGTAAAGTCTGCCATAAGTGATTTGCTCTTTTTCTTATCCTTACTCTGATAAGAGAATATACATAGGAAGAAGTATTACTTTGGTTTTACAGACAGGGAAACTGAGGTCCATAGATAAGGAAGTAAATCATCTAAAATCTACTGAAGGATTGTGCCAGAGCTGGTAACAATCATATTGGTATCTATTTTTCCATCTTTGCTTTTTTCACGAGCTCATTTATTTATTTTTTCTTACTGAAAAGGGATACTGCACTATAATTAAAGAGAATGTGCTATTGAAAACATGAAAATAGAACAACAAAAAGCAGAGACAATGCAGCAAATAACAGCATAAAGTGTAATCCTGCAAAACCATATGTATCAAGTTGTGCAGATTCCTTCAGTGTTTTTTTCCAAATAATCTTCATGAAGTTGTATATACCATGTGAAAGACTGGAGATGGTTGAGTTGCACCTCTCTGAAGAGATCGGAATGGGAGATGAGTGGTCCAGAGTTCTTATTTCCTGCTAGGCTGATAACCTCTGTTCCAACATTTCCTGTGCTCATAAGATCTGTCAGTTGCAAGCATTTGATCAGCCACCTGTTCAGAGCAGATAGTTTGATTCCAAATGGGTGGAAGCTAGTGGTCCAAAGTCCTTGCTCTTACTTGCCATTCTAAAGCAAACAATGCATTAATCATTAAAAATCAAGCAAATCTGGTAAGGAATACTCTATTTTGGAGTAATAGCAGATTGATTGATAAAACTTCTTTTCATAGTTTTTGAAACTGCATTCCTGATGTAATATTCATAGATATGGATATTCTGCATGCTTAGCTTTAGGCACTTGCAGAAGACATCTAAATTAGATATCAACAGAAAGAGACAAGGACCAGCAAAGGATGAATCAGGTCACATAAAGTTGAGAATGCTTCTGGACAAGTCCATCCCTCACCACTAGAGACAGAGCAAAACTTGGTTCTTATTTAAATGACACAGTCATACCTGAAGTGGAATCAATCTATTATCTACACTTTATTTAAGACTGCCAAAATAAGTGGTCTGATTTTTTACAAACAAGTAACATTCGGGAGCAGGTGAAGTGTGAAAAGTTACTGATGATTTTCATGAAAGATGGATACTAGGAAAAAATTCTTTGCTATGAGGGTGGTCAAACACTGGAACAGGCAAGGTGGTTGGTGCCCCATGCCTGTCAGTGTTCAAGAAGCATTCGGATAATGCCCTCAATAACAAGCTTTAATTTTGGTTAACCCTGAACTGGTCAGGCAGCTGGACTTGATGATCTTTGTATGTCCATTTGCTCTTTTTATCAATTAGTACCTTACTAAGAATAATTGTTGATTGTGTATGGATAGGTGGCAATTATGAAGCAGAATAGGTGGAAAATTGGTTCATTTGCATCATTAAAACAGTATCCAATATACACATTTAAAAATGTACATATTTATGATTATTTTTGATAGAAAAGTAGATTTTTTCAGTGAAATGCCAATTTTTATAGTAACACTCTGGAGTGTTACAGAGTTACTATAGAAAATGTGACTGAAGCACAAGCTTATTTTCTTTTGTTTTACCCTGCAGTTTCAGACCATGTGGGTTACCTAAATCTCCCAGAGGTCATTACTTTGTTGAATGCAGGCTTTATTGCTGACACACCTGGACATGATGTTTTCTGGAAGATTTCAGCCAATCTCAATAAAGAACAAGGACATCAGACACCCAGGAACTCCATTTGCAAGAGATAAAACAGTTCCTTTGAAACAGTATTTCAATTTTCAAATGAACACTTAGGATCTCGTGTATCTTCTTAAAAGAAAAAAAAAGGACAAAAGTGATGCCATAGAAAAACATACTAAATTTTCCACAGAAAAATATACAAACTTTTCTAACAGAAAGCTCTTTCCACTGCAAAGCTCAGTTACAGTGTGATATTTGTTTTTCTCCCTCCTTTCATTTTCTATTGTTAGTTGTGCACAGTAATTTTATCACATCTAAAGGACATAATTGTTCCAAAAGCACAGACCTAATGCCTTGACCAGGACCATGTAGCACTCTTTGGGATAAAACTCTTTTTAACTAGATTTCCCTTTTTTGTTGTTGTTCTGTCATTTTTGTGGTTCATTTTTGTTAATTTTCAGTAATGACTGGAAAACCTATCACAAATTACTGAACTGCAAAGCAGTGATAAAGTGGATAAATGCAATAAAAATGAGGTAATGGATCACAAAATGTACTTTGCGTATTTATTTGGACAACTGTAGTTTAGTTTAACTTTTTAATGATGCTCTATTGTATCCAGTAAACGGTTCTAAGATCTGTTTTGTAAGAGATCATAAAACTTTGGTAGCACCGGTTCTCAGGGCATTCCTTCCTAAGAGGAGGAGACAGATGGATCATATTTTTTGTCGTGGTTGTTCTATTTTATTTTGCGTAGTGGAATGAACAGGGTGCTTTGAAGGAAAATACAAAAACAGGGGGATGATTTTCACTTACACTGAGGTCCATTTATATTATTCCAGCAGTGTAAAGGGGCCCTATAAAGTAAATGTAAAGATGCTGTAATGCAATTGACAGTCAGACCTTGCATAATTATTATGAGGTGTCTATGAATGATCCCAAAATGCTGGATGCAAGTGTAAAATGCAGCTAAAATGGAATTGCCTTTGGGGTGGCAGGGAACAGGGGGAAGCAGCTAGTACATGGCATGCAAAATGACAGGGATGGGGAAAAAAAATTCCCATCAGTGCTGGGGAGAAGGCCTGTTTTGAGGTCAATTCTTACTGTCTTTGACTCCTGAGGCAAAGCAGACTGCTGTTAAGGAGAGCAAGGCTGGCTCCCTTTTGAAGAACACCATGAAATCTTTAATGTTCACACAGTGCAGCTCTGGACACAGGAGAAAAAACTCAGAAAAAGGGGCCAGAAAACTCAGCAACTTCTTTGAAGTAATCCTGTTCAAGGTGTGCAGTTTCCTGCCAGTGCTGTGGGCAGGCGATGAGCCTTCCACATCCATCAGAGAAATCCCCAGAAGAAAGAATTTCGTGGATCTGAGAATATCCATAGGGGGGCTCAGTCTTTTAATCTAAACTGTTTTTCTTTTAGTATTTTTCTGTTTTTTCCTGACAACTGGGGTATTACGGAAAGTGCAGTAAACATGCAGGAATGTAAAATTATGCTTCCCATATGAATGTAATAAAAACATCGAAATTTCTTCTTAAAATCTTGTGATATCCTTTGAATGCTGTATGTGGAATGCATAGCCCTGGAAAAATGTGATTAAAATGTACATACTGCAGGATTATGATAAGATAGTGTACAACTTAATGTTCATCCAAATCTGGTGTGCGTAATTTTATTACTTAGGCTACTATGGTCTGCTTAATCTTTATACACAATTATATATATATATATATGCATATTTATGCACAAATACATGCATATATGTTCATGAATCAAAAGCATGCAGTTTGGAAGTATGGAGAACTCTGCCAAGAGATCAGTCCCTTGTTTCATTCCCCAAGAACATACACATCCATGAAGCTTTATGAACAGGAGTTACCTTGTTGACTTATTTCATGTAAAGTCATGTTTAAATGCAATCACAATGAAGAAGTGAGGGATCCTGAAAGGAATGCAAAACTGTTTTCTTCTAGTTTATCACATTCATGATATAATGGGAGCATATTTAGAAAGACTTTGAGCTTTACACTCAAAACTAAAAGTTAAAATAATGTTTTTTTTTTGTTTGTTTGCTTGTTTTAAAGCAGAATCACAATACTGGTATTTGGAAATAATTGTTGTTATTGAGGAATGTTCTCTCTTTTTTTTTTCTTTTTTTTCTTTTTTTCAGCAAAAGATGTAAACAAGCTAAATGGTATCCTTCCACAGGGAACATAGAGGGAAGAAGAATTGTCTGGTTTTTGGATCATGCAATGAACAATCCCTAATCTAGTAGGAGAGGTCAGAGAAGCAGACATTTTCTATCCTAGCAACATGTCCCAAAACAGGCTGGGAAGCATGACAAGGTGAATGATTTCCAGTGATGTATCCAATCCACTTGCAGGTTATGGAAGGAGTTCTAAATTAATTTATTATTGAGAAAACGATGACTCGGAAGCCGACTTACCTGCCTGGACTGAATCTAGGGAACCACAGCTACAACATGTTTCATGCTCTGGGATGAGTACCATTTTATCACAGAAGCTCTTAAAACTTTAGCTGCAACTGACATGAAACTACTCTTCTCACTTTTAAACTATGTGGAACACCTAATATCCAGACAGAAGGCCAGGAACAAGACTGCTGTCTATTAAATTATTTTCTCTAGATCAAATCAGCCAAATCTCTGGTACATATCAAGGAGAAAATGCAACTCTCAAAAAATGAAGCCAAATGAAAAATGTGCTTCTGAACTAAGACAATTTGGGAAACACGGGGAACAAATATCTGATGGAATCTTGCACAAGCCATAGAAATCTATTACAGTACCTCTTTTTCTTTAGTGGCTGGAAAAGCCACATCAACTGGGCCACATGGTATGGAAACACACTATGATGAAAACTGGGCTCACAAGGGTAGCATAAAACAATTAGTCATGTTTAAGAAAACAGCAACACTACAATTTAAAGGAATTTATATGAAAATAAACATTGTCTGAAAGAGAGTGGTATTAGACATTTATGAGACTGGATGATGAAAGCTATTGCACCATCTTGGATTAGTCTCCTTTTTTATCTTTACTGCCATATTTTTGCAACATGCTTGAAGTAGTAAATTGCTCTTGTAAATGTTCCTTTTGATTTCATGTTGGTGTAGTAAACTCCCACACATAATTTTTGCATTTAAAAAAAAAAGTAGTCATGTCCTGACTGATATAAACCTGTGATCCTCTGACCTATTTCTGTCATGTCCTGTTTTCTAGCCATGCCACTGACACAGGCTGGGTGAAACCTGGGAGCTTACTGACAGTAACAAGCCAGAAAGAACCTCACAGTTTTCCCAGAGGTAATAACATATCTGAGCAATTTATTCAGTGAAGGGTTGGGGTTAGAAACAGCCAATGAACCAAGGAGAAACTGGAGGACATGGCTCTAATACCCCCCTAAGCCTGGAGGATTTCACGGCGACAAATTACCAATAGCAAACTGATTTTGAAAAGTTAGTCTGAGGTTGGTCTACAGACTAACCGCTGGCAGGAAGAATAGGACAGAGAAAAGAAAAGTATCTTAGACCGCAATTAAGTCCTGTGGGACTGGCAGTGGAGTAAAGCTTCCACTCTTAGCAAAACACCCCGGGCAAAATCTTTGCTTCCTTACTGGGAAAAAGGAATGTTTTGAGCTGCAGAGCTTGGGACATCCTCCCACTCCCTCCAAGTCTCCACATTTCCGTGCACCAGAGGGAGAGCTGAGCTGATGGGGGTCTTCTCTGATTACAGCATGTGAGGCTGCATGGGTATGGCCACAGTGCCATTAAGTGAGGATTTCAGCCCTTTCTCTGGACCAGACTTACACACCAGAAAGCTGTTAACATTCAAGCCTGTGCTACGAACACTAACTCTAGCAGGACACCAGCTTCAGCTGAGTACTGAAGCCAGCTCAATACCTACCACTCACTCCCCAGCCTCTTTGGTCAGTTCACCTTTGTTTAAGCACACTGTGAACATTTTCAGATCAATCTGAAGCTGAGGAACAGCCAGAGGAGTGGGCAGAAAAAGCCACAGTCATCTGGCTTAGATTACTTAAACCTGTTTTCAATACTACTCCTCACCTTTCAGTGTCTTGACTTGACTTACATCTCTCACGGACCAGCCTGCAAATGTGCAAGTGCCTTCTATTAGAAAAGACAGTGGAAACAGGGGATAACAGATATGTTGCAAGTTTCAATAAAGTACCTTGGCCATTATTAGGTGGCATATTATTCCCCTTTTCTTAAACCCATTGCTGTTATTCGGATTTATGACGCATGTAGACATCATAGACAATGTAAGTCTCTTAATGATATTTTAAACTGTAATATTCTGAGAGACATATATGTAGCCTAAATTGAAATATCCTAAATCACAAAGCCAATTTCTCTAAACTAATCAAAAAAAGACCCCAAATGGACCTCTGCTAGAGCCTAGTTGTCTCTGTTGTGTGTAAGACGCCTGAGCTGGATGTCTGAAGTCAGGCAGTATGAATAACATCCTCCTCCATCCCTTAGTCCCTTCCTCCCTCGCTCCCTCTCATTCTTTCTCAGATGCCTTCATCTGTTCCTTTAGAACAGGAAAGCTTCTCAAAGTGCTTTTTTTTCTTTTTTCCCCTGTGGTTTAGTGCTCCATGTAGTCCTTTGAATAAGGAGTTTATCTTCCCCTTCGAGATGAACACTCTCTCCTCTCTGAAAGAAATGGGAGGGAGTCTAGTTCATAAGTGATCAGCATGCAGCGTTCTCCTGCAAAACGTGATGTTTTGTTTAAGTATCACTGCTGGACCTTGCACAGCTTGCAAATGTTTCCTGCTGTCTCTGCAGCTCAAATTTCATTGTTGTCTTCAGCATCGCTCTTCACACTGAACCTAATGGAAGCACTTAGACTAGCAGGGGAAAGCAAGCATATTCACTACGTGTTGCCAGACACACACCCATGGATAGTCTTCCTTTGAGTTCACAGGTAAAAAAAGGTAATATTTCAAATCTATTCAACATATGAAGGATGTATCTTGAGATGTGTATATGAGACTCTCATTGCACCATGGAAGAGGATAGGTTGAGTTTTTTCCAACCTGTAGATTAGCCTTGCTATAGAGGCATACCCTGAAACTGCATTATTGATACCTGCAAACACAATGCTGTGTGAGCCTTGGCACTCCTTAACCTACAGCTAGCTCTGTTTAGGAAGTCATTTGGTCAAACCTGAATGCTAAAATACATATTACGTATTTTTGATACACGTGTTTGTAGGTTGTATTCATAAATACACTGACCTTACAGAGGTCTCAAGTAAAATGGGAATCCCATGAGTATCTCCATATGGTGCAGCAAGGCTAAGAGAAATCTAAGTGGCTTCACATGAATCAGGAGAGCAAAGGCAATTGTTATCTACTTTGGCCTTCTCAAGCCTGACTAGTTAGACTAAATGTCAAAAGTTAGGCAGTGTGCATATGTAGTGGTTGCAAGATGCTCTGGTGACCTGCACATAGACATGGCTTGAAAGCTCTTACAGAATGGAATGAGTAAGGCAGCTCCCACTAGCAGGTTAACAGTGTCCAGGTTTCCTATTAAATAGTTTTCAAGTGTCTTTAACATACAGAAGGTGTCACAGAAGATATTAAAGTGTTATGCCATTAGAATGGATGATTAATTAAAGCTGAATTTTAAATGAATATTAGTCTTATTACAAATAAAAATTTCAACAAAAACAAAAGAAAAAGCATTAAAAGATGTGAATATATACATAGAAAGACTTCCTGTAGAGAATTTAAGGGAACAGACCAATGGTGAGAAAATGAAAAAAATACAGCACAGACAGATAATAACTTGCCCGGCATTTAAGGGGAAACCTTTTGTAGGGGAAAAACATTTGTAGAGCTGGGAACTGACTCTGAATCCCCTGAGTTTGAGTCCAGTGCTAAAACTAGCAATGTTGTGTACACAGAGGTAAAGGCCATGCACAGTTATGGCTTTTGGCAGTTAAAATATGTGCAGAATCCTGGCCCAGCTGAAGTCAGAGAGAAATTACCATTGAGAGCAATGACAGCAGAGTCCTTATGACACAAGAGTCCGAGGTGTCTACAAGGTGTCAAAGTTTGCTGTTGGTGGCCACCAGTGTCTGCTGACAGGCTGTTCAC
The DNA here is from genome assembly GCA_013399115.1 of Anseranas semipalmata. NCBI lineage: Eukaryota > Metazoa > Chordata > Aves > Anseriformes > Anseranatidae > Anseranas > Anseranas semipalmata. Next base: position 129,653 of record VXAA01000917.1, read on the forward strand.
ATGCTCTTAAAAGCTACTGGTGCCCTGTGGAATTACCCTGTGTTAAAAGCCCAGTGGCTTCATTGAGTAAACTGTAGAAAAACTAGAGCCAAAAGATATGCTTCTTTATTTTTAAACATTTCTGTAACATGTGAGAGGATTGGAGGTCTTAAAAAAGCAGAAAGCACATTTCAGTCACTGAATAGGAGTATATCAGGCTGTTCAGGGAAGAGACATTCCTGACTTTTACTCTGGCAGTTGTTGCACAAAACTGCAGTTCAGGAACATGCACAATGATCTTAGCATTCTCTGAGGCAGTGAGAGATGCCACTTCCACTCTTTCTTTAGTCTTTTGGATATCTGAGCGCATGGGTGTTGTCTAACACTAGAAGAGATGAAATAGGTAAGCTAAAAAAGGAGGGAAATAAATCTGTGTGTCAAGGGAGTTCTCCCATTTTTTCCTTCTCAAGTTCTTCACACAAAGAGTCATTTGGTCTAAAAAAGATGGTACAATGATGTACAAGACCTAAATTTAATGGTTTGAGGACCCACCTCATTTCCAGTATTCATGTGCATATATTTTATCCAATGTATGTTTAATGTAAAAATACATTGCTTAAAGCAGGAACTGGCATTATGATCTCCCCTTCTGAGAGTCTGAGAACCCTAATCAGTACATTCAGAGTCATGCTTACACTGTGTCATGCTCGCTGAACACTGAATTATCTAAGAGTATCAGAAGTACTTTAAACTAGAGAGGGTGGAGAATAATGGTTGAGGAACTTCTGGAATCCCCCAAACATACCATTTCTCACAAGAAAAAGCCTGGTAAGCAGCTTTAAAAGTTGTTTAGAGAAAGAAGCTCATGTCAACATAGAGCTCATGATTCACTTTTTAAGTTTATTCAGATCTACTAAACTTTTATCTGATGAAGTCAATGGCTCACAGTATGTGCAAAACATGCTGCTAGCCTTCAAAGCTGTGGTCAGTTGGCAAGTTAATCTGATCACTGCAGGATAGCCTCATTCTCGCATCAAAGGAAGAATTATATTTTTTTTAGAACTTTCTCAACTCTTCTGCAGAAAATCTGTCTTGCCTAAACATAGGCAGGACTTGCCCCCTAAATAAATATGTGTTAAATACCGAATTAGAAGTCAGTTATTGATAGCAGACTGAAATAGTTGACCATATTCAAGGTTTGCATGATCATTTGCTTATAAAGATCACATACAGCAGTTTGAATATGAGTACACAGCTAGGTCAGGACTTCTATATACGCAGTGGTGAATGTGTACTTCTGTTCTATTTCAGCCATACACTCTTGGATTTTCAGATGTTCATTGCAAAATAAATGCTTCTCTTGCTTTCTGAGTTTGAAGATCTTCATTGTCCTTTTTAATTGCACTGTAGAGAAAATTTTACAAGTTTACTGTTTGGCTTTTATTAATAGACTATTTTTAAAATACTTGAGTAACACTAACTGTTGTTGGGGACAGAATACTGCCTGCAAGAACAGCTCAAAAAGACCAACTTATTAAGAAATCTACCTAATTTCTTAGTCACTGAATTTTGACCCATAGAAATAACAAGCACTAGAGTAACACTAAGAGGAAAAAAAAGAATTTTATTTCTACTACTGTCCTTTAGTGAAAATTGAATCCAACAGGAAAGAAGTGGTTCTGGTGTTACATTAAGAAATGGGATCTAACTTATCTGAACTCTACAACCACTGACCCTAATTTTGAAAAAATCAATTTGAAAATATCAGTAGTATAAAAACAGGTGTACCTGCATACACAAAATCCCACATTTAAAGTCTCTTATGTTTACCATACGTGGTGATGACATCTGTGTTTAGACAGTCACCTAATTACTGCCAGCTGTTTTGTCCAATGTTTTATATGGATTGAGAGAGAACAAGATATGTGTCAAAAATCAAGAGTGAAATTCTGGACAACAGTGTAATAAAAAACAAATGGACTCATCAGATCTAAATTGGTAAACTATAGCTATAAGTCCAGCGTAGCAGAGAGAGAGCAAAAATCAAAAGAAAATGTCAAAGCTTTACATCTACTTGAGAAAACACTAGTCAACAGTGAACGGAAAAAGCTGAAAGTATGGAGGTAGGAAGAAAGGTATGGAAACTAAAACCCCAAACATACAGTCCTCACTTCACAAAACACAACAAAACAAAAGATTGTTAGAAAACACAAATGATCAGATTCTTATTGTTGTGAATGATTATATTGTCCATCTTTTCCTAACCATATGTTGAAATAATGGTTTGTTTATTTGAGGAAAATAATGCCACTTTTTGGATTGTGAGACCTAATTTTGAAGTGAACAAGTTCCCTTATAGAGTTGCTATAGTCACACCAATACCAATTTGATTCAGCTCTGTTTAGCTGTGGAGCTCAAAATGTCATTCCATGAAACTAGATTTTCAATCTTTATCCCCCAGGAAGTCAGTCCTGCTAACAGCAAGAAGTGAAAAAAAAAAAAAAAAAAAAAAAAAAGAAAAGAATCATTCAATGGGGCTAAAAACTGAACCTATATTTAGTCTTATGTTTCCCTGGAACTTACAATATTGTAAAATCTGAAAGCTTAGCATTTATTATTACAAATGCCCAAGTGGATCAAATTGGAAACAATCACTGGGTATCAAACTCCAAGTAAGTATAGCTTTACTGCCAAATCTAATGACCTTACACCAACTTGCAGCTAAGATCATAAAGTTTTATTTTATCCTGTATTTTGGCCACAAACAGTCTTCATTAACAAAGGCATGGAAATAAAAATGTGATTGTAAAACCTTGGAATGAAACATGAAATTTAAGTCTAAAAACAAAAATAAAAGTAGTAAATGCTGCTGCAAAGGATGCCAATGTTCCCGATTACCTAATCCTGTGTAGTATATTAATTAATAGTCAAACAATTAGAGAGGAGAGCTTTGGGAGAAGAAAAACACGGAGTTAGCAGAGAAACATAAATCTCCTTTCCCATATCAAGCAGAAAGGGGGTAAATATCTGCAGCTGCATGCACTTCAAAGGCAAGTCAGTTGCATACTTATCCAGGGAACAAGAGGACCACAAAGCAGCATTTCCATAGTTTTACAGAGAGAGGACCCAGCTCTACCACCTTGCTGTTACTGATCCCTGGTGCCAGCCAAAGCAGTTACAGACAGAGCAGGTCTGCGCCTGGCCCTAGGTGTATCTGTGTATGATTGCTCCCTGGAGTTTCCTCTCTCATCTGCAAGGAGTGGATGAGCAGGTCTATTCCTTCCTTCCATGTTTAATGGCTATTTGTGTTTCATACTTATGTTGCAGCACTTTCCTGTTTGAAATGCCATTTGTGATCATGACCATTAGGACAGTGACCTGCAGAACCTTGCTGTTATTTCTTCCTTAACCATGGTGCTGCAAATAAAAGTGTGAGAGGAAACCTGAGCTCCCCCACTGCAGGACCAGTGGGTAGGATTCAGTTCATCTGAGTTTAGACATCTGCAGTTCAGATATGGACCTCTGGACCAGTCATCCAGCAGAGAAAATTGGCCACCACTGGCAGTCTGTGCTACTTTGAACACCAGCTTTAGGACGAGAAGACCTGTTCTATGTAAATGCCTATTTTTCTCGCTCTCCTCTCTTCCAAATCCTCTCTCCCTTCAAAAACCCGCACAAACTGAACAAGGAAGAAAACACAAGAAAGGAATAACATGAATAAAATTTTATGTGAAATTTTACTTCAGTGTAACCTTGCTTTAATAATGCAAGATGCAGGAATGTAAGACCCTGAAACTAATTGATGGAAACCTTTTGTGTATTATGTAAGGAGCATTACACCATTTTGTAAAGACATAAAATAATTCCAACTCAAGTATTTTGAAACTTCTCATTTTAAGAGAGCTTTTTGGTAGCAAAAATGAAAATTTGTTCTCTTAATAATTCAATTTCAACATGTTGCATTTCAAGAAAGGAAAAGGTAGGGGAAAAAAAAAACATTTCCAACCACTCTCTCAATTATTTCTTTGGAAAATGTTTGGAAAATTAAAACAGAAAAGGTTGTTATTTATTTTCCCATAACTTTAATTTATCTCACTTTGAGAAACCAAATTTGTACCTGAATAATGAACCTAGTTCAGCTCATTCATTCACATGATCTTCCTTGTTATCTTTATCTGTATATACTCCAGACCTTAACTGCCCTTGCTGAGATGAGTAATTAGAAAAGCATGCTATTATTAAGATATGGAAGCATAATGATTTTAGACTGTCATTTTTTTTTTTTACTTCAGTTTCAGAAAATTTTCTAGTAATTTTTGTCCGTGCACTGCATTTTTAAGCTCTACTGAAGAAAAAGCAGGTATCCAAAGAAATAACTTCAAGCTCTCTTTCTTCAAACCAACTAGTAATAGCTAGTCTAGAGCATGACATAGCATAAATAAAATTAGGTGCTAATGATTGTTTGCAAGGCTGGGCCATTTTAACATGTTCATTTATTTTTTAACCTACTCCATCATTCTTTTAGCTCTTCTTGAAATGAAATGGTACTACCATAGGCTTTTAGAGGTTTTTGTCATTACAAAGATGCTAAATAAAAGTTCTAATAAATGTAGTAATTATTATGACAGAGATCTGCAGTCAGTCTCGGATCTGGATCATTTTGTACTAGTGCTCATCTCTCTGTGTATATTACAAAGGTAGTTTAGGAAAACTAAACTCCCAATGACAAAATGATGGATAAGAGGTTACAGTTAGAGTGAATGTATCCAAGACATTATTTCTCCTCCTGCTTGGAGAAAAAGAGAGAGAGCAGCAAAAAGAGAGAAACCACCATTTTACAAAACCAGCAACCAAACCTGAGCATCATCAGCAAATGTATTTCTGTGTTTCTAAGAAGTATCTAGCTACATAGAGCCCTACTACTAATTTAATCATCAGCAACTGAATTTAAACCTGCATAAAATACAGTTTGATGATCTTTCAGTTAATTCTTTCACAAAGAATACCGATGATAAATGTTTTCAACAACAACAACAACAAAATCATCAAGAGTTGTAAATATTTTTTTCTAGTTTTTGTGATTTGAATGATCTATTATTTCTAAAACAAACAAGAACACATCAATAAACAATTAATGGAAGGGAAGGTGGGAAGCAGTGGAAAAAAAATCACTCTTGCCAGTTTATTTTTTCTTTTTGGAAACTGAATTTGTTTTCTAGCCTTGGTTTTCATTGATTCAGACAACAAACCTACACCAACACAAATGCATATCTATACTTTTTGCTCTGAAAATATGGATTTTTTCTAAATGTAATACTTAAAAAAAACACTTTTTTAAACACTTTTTCAAAAGAAAATGAAAGAAATAAAAAAGGCAGGGTTTTTTTGTTTTGTTTTTACTATTTTCTATAATTCTTAATTTTCTTCTTGAGTTATTCCACTAGAATAAATATTGGAAGGTAGGAAGGCACATAGGTAGGCAGGTAGGCAAGAAGGAAAGCAGAAAATCAGGAAGCCATGAAGAAAGGAAAAGATTTTTTTTTTAAGTTAAGGAATTTTGAAATATCAGTATTTTAGTCATTTTATGAAAGATAAAACATCTTTCTAAACATCACAATTGTTTACACATATACAGGCTTTTCTTATCAATTTCTCTGAGGGCAAGCATCTGGCATAAATTTAATTCTTTCTCACTGACTATAGAAGCTTCTGTACATACATAAACATGTGCATATGTGTGTGCGTGTAAAACCAACTGTAGAGCACTGGTGGATTTACAGTACTTTTATAATTAAGTCCATGCTCCTGCATGCTAAAAAATCACCCTATTAAACCTTGCCATACAAGCAGTAGGTGGGCTTAGAGTTTATATTTTCTTCCTTACTTAAAATGTATATATTAATGTTTGAAAATTCCCATTCGGTGTACGTAGTGTATTGAGACCAAAGCCAGGAGCATAAAACCACTGCCAAAAAAAACTGAATATGTAAAACAGGTTCAGTTAATTCTACATCAAAGTTTTCTATTGCTTTGTAAAAGAAACCTACAACAATAGCAGGAAATTGTAACAAATATGTAGAGGGGGACGGGATAGCTTGTAAATCTAACCTCATTCCTGTTTAAATTAATATATATTGTAATAGTCTGTGGGCTACGATTACAGTCATATGTTTCAGAAGAGAGCAGCCTTACTCCCAAAAACAGAAGAAAGGGAAAGCAGGCAGGGCCACCCGCGGGGCAGCAAGAGGGGCAGCTTGCCCCAGCTGCCTCCTTGGACAGAAGAAGGAGGGGCCACCGTGCAGCACAGGAATTTCCCAGATGACAGCAGCTTTTGCCATATATAGGCTAAGTCCAATGATTCCCAAAAGCGTTAGATTTATTGTGAAAATGTATTAAGTTTGAGTCTGTTTGGATAACATTGGCTGTCCCATGACTGAGTTGCATGGTGCAAATGGTCGTATCCAAGATTTCCAGGCATGCATCAATCCTTGATGAGATGTCCTACAATAGTGTTCCCATTCATGATCCACATGTAAATACTTACACAGTAGTGTCAGAACTTTTCATTAATTTTCAAAAGGTATGATACACATCTGGAAAACTTGGGCAAACCAAGTACTTTTGCAAAAACCACCCACCCACAATTCCTAGGCTTATTCTGTGGAGAAAAAAAAAATAAATTTACACAAAATGTGCTCAGGCAGGAATAAACTGGAGCTGACGGAGCATTTGATGCTTATTGTCAGCAGAGTGAAAGATATAGAAATGAAACCTTAAGGAAATGTTGACTTGGTCCCAACTTGTTCAAGTTGGTGCTGGGTGGTACTGCCTGAATCTTTCATGATGCCAGTGCCAAAGAAGCAACAACAATACCTCACAGTATGAGTATTATTAGTTAACCTTTGGACAAGTGATTCTGAGTGGCATGGACACGTGAAATATACTCCTCTTTTCCATTTCCTCTTATGGGATGGGAACCTCACAATAGCCTTCTCCTTCTCTGTTCTTGCAGACTTACAGGTCAGGTCTACACTAGTAAATTAAATCATGCCCAGCAAAATTCCCAGGCACTGGAACATAATCATCTATACTGCTACATTTTTAAAAGAGTTCTTGGCATGTTTTGGGCCCTTGCCAACTAATTTTCTCCCTAGAAATGCCCAAACATGGTTCAGAAGTTAGAATGAGCTGGGGACCATTCCCAATAGTGAATCAGCACATGAGCACCACTGGCTCATGTTCAGTCTGTTTGTCCTCCAGGACTCCCAGACCATTTTCTGCAAATCTATTTTCTATCCAGTTGGACTACTGCCTGAACTGTTACATGGGATTAACCTATCCCAGATACGGGGTTATTTTTAACTTCTTGAGGGTCTAGTCAGCCCATTTGTCCAACTTGTTGAGGTCCTGCCTTCTAGTGTATTGGTTGCTCCTACCAGTTTGGTATAGTCTACACATTACCTAAACTTGCACTCCATTCCAGTGTTCAGCTCAATAACAAAGATATTAAGAATTTCTCGTTCTAATGTTATTCCTAAAGGGCACAGCTAGTAGCTACCACCAGCTGGATTTCATTCAACTGATCAGAACCCTTTGAACATGGCAGTTCAATTAATTTTTCACCCGCCTTACCATCCAGTTATATAGTCTATATTTCACCAGTTTGGCTATCAGGATGCTCTGGAAGTTTGCATCAAAGGTGTTGCTGAATTCAAGTTAAAGAGCACCCATTATTCTGCTTTTGTCCACCAAGACATATAATGTAATCAGAGTGGTCAAACATGATTTGTCCTTGATAAATTCATGCTTTTGTCCTTCTCTTGTGCTGTTGGAACCAAAATGTCCAGTATTGTTCCAGAATGTCTAGTATTGTCCCAGCTCTAGAGATAGGAACAGAAGTGAAAGAGGAGAGTGGAAGAGCCACAATATGTACAGGTAGCAAAGAGAGGGAAGGACTGGGCAAGGAAGTACACAGGATAAAAATGCAGTATCAATAGAAGTATGAGTGAACCAGCAACAAATATCTGCAATATCATTTGGTACAATGTAAAATTAGAACCACAGCACTACAGTGGTTGACTATATCAACCATCATTAGTTCAGAAACACACAATATCACAGGATCTTGGATATTCATTGTAAACTGAGTAGTCCAGGCAGCAGTCCTGGTCACTGACTCTGTCTCTAGTGACAATAGATCCAGATCTTGCACAGAGAATCCTATGAATACAAGAAATGTCATTGATTAAATTCCATTGAATTTTCATGGAGACAAGAGACTATATACATATAATTTCATGCAGTACTTGGGTACAGGTGTCATTGAGGTATGAAAGGACAGACAACCAAAAGGGAACTACTGATATAAATGCTTTATAATGGAATTTGAGTGTCACAGTGAGTATGAAAATTTCCAACACATGAGCATGACTTGGAAGCACAAATCTGATATATACATGGAATTTAGACACATAAGAATCCAAGTCTTGCTGCTTTTCACTGGGTGCATCAGTTAACAGAGTAGCCCAAGACTGTCACATTTGTGGGGCCAGGGAGATCAATCTTTGTCTAAACAGCAGAAGTTCCTCTTTCAAAACAGGTGCCAAAGGGGAAAAGGTACAGGAAGAAAAAAAGATTTTGAAGGAATTCAAATTGCAAGCATTCATCCTACACCTTCATGCAGTTAACTGAAAGAAGGAAAATAATCTAACAGCATACTAAAAAGGGGCTCATCTTTCCAAAAAGAAGCTGCTTTTTGTAACATGACCTTTGAGTGACCCATATTATCCCAGTCTGTGGTCTCTATAATAAAATAAAAATATAGGGAATTCTACATAAAGCTGTGACATATCCCTGCTGGCTCAGAGACGCTACATTGTGCTGATTATGTTGATGCTTCCTTCATATTGCTGTACTTGGCGCAGGATCACAATGAGAGGCTGAAGCACTATTTTTTCGCTGGCATAGAGCCACAGCAATAGTAAGGAATAGGATAGAGAAATGCTCTGAGTTATCTGTATTCCTTTCAAAGAAGAAAAGAACAGAACAATGACTACATATTGCAAATTCCCCACTTTCAGCCCAAGAGAATTAATCTCAGGAAAACTGCAAGGTCACTAGGGCAAGTATTCCACATTAAGTGCCAGCACCAGCAAAATGAGCATGTACAAAGAACCATGCCTGAAAAGCGATGGGTAATTGTCTTCCTTCAAGGCAATTAGAGCAAAACGTCCTTGCTCCTGCACACTTTTGCCTATAGGGCAAAGGGATTTTGTCCCCCACCTATGCATGCAACATTGTATGTTTCAAGCACTGTTGCAAGCAAGGTTTTGGAGCAGAGTTTTAAAACTCTGCTTCTTGTTGGATTGGTAGCTTGTATTATTTTCTCATTTGCTTCTTGCTGGGCTGCACTACTGAGACACCAGAAGTGCTTTAGCTGGTGGATTTGCAGTAATATCCCCCTCATCAGAGGTTTTGCTCTATGTTGTTTTCAAGACTCTGTGGCTTGAGGTAAGGCAACAAAAAGTGAGGTTTTGCTAAGTCTCCAGAGGTTGAGAGTTGCTGTACCACAGCTGTGATTTTCTAGGTAGTTGTCTCACTGGACTGAAGCATGGAGTTTTGTTTGCTTTTTAAGAAACAGAGTTAAACTTGCTTCAAAGGACGACTGTATGTTAGAATCATAGAATCATAGAATATCCCAAGTTGGAAGGGACCCACAAGGATCATTGAGTCCAACTCCTAGGTCCCTAAAGGGCAACCCAAAATCAGACCATATGTCTGACAGCATAATCCAAACGCTTCTTGAACTCTGTCAGGCTTGGAGCCATGACCACTTCCCTGGGGAGCCTGTTCCAGTGCCTGACCACCCTCTCGGTGAAGAACCTTTTCCTGATTTCTAGCTTAAACCTCCCCTGACGCAGCTTCAGGCTGTTCCCTTGGGTCTTATCGCTGGTCACCAGGGAGAAGAGATCATTGCCAGCCCCTCTGCTCCCCTCGTGAGGAAGCTGTAGGCCACGATGAGGCCTCAGTCTTCTCTTCTCCAGGCTGAACAAACCAAGAGACTTCAGCTGCTCCTCATATGTCTTGCTCTCTAGGCCCTTCACCATCTTAGTAGTCCTTGTTCCCCTAGGTCCTCTCAGAGCAACTACTAGTACATTACATCGGGAAAGTATTATATATTCAGGTTCCCTGTGACAGTCCAAAGATGACCAAGAGGTCCCTCACAGACTGATGTCCTTATTCATTAAGGTCTACTTTTACAGCACTTTTTCTGCAATGTGAAAAAGACTTTTAACCCCAGTTAAAAGCCACCAATGCGAATAGCTGTTAATATTATCATACCACCCACTACTTTCTCTTAGCTGTAGCCCAATTAAAATTAGTTTAAAAGAGGGAAGATTTTGCACTACAGCCTTTGAGAAACTTGGAGCATGCTAGTACTGGATACTACACTCAATACAAAGAATGTGATGTGTTGAATGCATGCTACTCAGTAGCCTGTTCATTCAAAACATTTTTTCTATTTATGCTAATGCAAAACTGAGCTCACAAGAACTCATATGTTTGCCTAGGTCCATACAGAGTATGGTGCAAGCAGGTCATGTTCTGTATCTATCATGTTTTTAGGGAAAAAAGGTGTTTTAAATTAACTGTAGTAATAAGGAGAAAATGTATGCAAGAATCTTCTCTTAGTGTTAATATTTACCAAGTACAAAAAAATGCACAATAGTGAAAATCAGCTTATCAGGTTGTGTTTGTAAAATGATTTGAAGGTTCACAGTTTTTAGAAATGTTATGCCTGAATGTGAGGAACAAATATCTGAACAGTGTAAACAATGGGATGGATTGCATTAAAAATCACTGCTGCCCTGAGTGATACTACTACTATTCAGAAAAGGGTGAACTCCCATAAAACTCACAGTGGGAGTATTGAGCTTCTCACATCTCTGTAGTTCTTGTAAGTCTTTTCCTCAAGTGATACTTGGCTATATTGTACGCTGTGGGTGCTGTGGCATGCCACTGTTCGGTATTACACAGAATCAGTTCCCTTTTCAGAAGAAAAAACAGTGGTAAAATTCCTACTTTATATTTTCTTTATAGAAGTATTTTTTTTCGTATAGTGCTTCTGACAGATTAGCTCTTTGAATTTGGAAGCAACAAGACAGCCTTAAAAAGGTCATTAGCTATTTCTGAACACATATCTCTAAGTTCTTGGTAAGTGCTCAAAATCTGTTAATTTTCCCTCTTCATTATTTTGGGTGATTTAGCACCTCCATTATCAATGAATGGTACCATTTTCCAGAGGTATTGTTAATAAACAATTTTCTTATGCATTTAGTGTATACTTGGTGTTATGGTTTCTGTTGACTGGTTAGAATTGGTCTAGAGTTGGAGAGAAGCTGAACTGGGCTGTTGCTTGTGACTTCTAATTTAGTGAAAAATCTTGTTTATAAATTTTGGCAAAAAGAGGAGAAACTACCAACTTGACAAAAAACTTTGGGTACAGAATATGTTTGCAGCAAAATGAAAGCAAGACGTCATTCCATCTCCCTGCATGGTTTGGCAGTTTATGAAACAACTGAAAGGAAACTGTGCATGGCCTACGCCAGGCCATGCTTAAAGAAAGCTCTATAAGCAGGCAGCTATGGTTGGTTTCAGCACGAGGAGTCAAATGGTTATTCCCAGGATTAGGCCTCCCATTTGTTTTTTAATAAGCAAAAAAACAAATGAAAATGTCCCAGTTATTAATATTGGGAGAGTTGGCTACTGTGTGCATACAGTATATTTCCATTACATTTTAAAATCAATTCATAAAGCTGCAGGCCAACATTCCATAGATGTACTGCTGGCCATGAATGATGTCCTTATTGTGAAATGGGATGGAAAATGCAGTTCTAAATGCACAGTGGACACATTTTGCTAAATGCTAACAACTGGGACATTTTCATTTGTTTTTGCTTATTACAAAAATAAACAAAGTAAACAAAAGGCATGAGTGCAAAGCAAGGGAGTTATTAAAAAGAGCCTTTCACTTAAGTCCTTCTGGCTCAGCCATCTTCTGTACAGTTTAATTTCTAGTGGGTATTCTCTCAGCTGGTTCCATTTAGTTTTGACTACCAGATGTGAGCATGGGTCCTTCCTTGGCTTAAAGAGACAGCAATGTAGGCAATTAGAGCACTCTCAAATCTTTAAAGCATTGTTTTGCAATTGTAAGAAACCCCCTTTTTTCCCCCTTTTTGCTTTTTTTTTTTTTTAATTGAGAGAGCTCTGGGAATATGCTGCCTAGTGAAGAGCAGGATTCATGGTTGAAGCAGTCATCTCTTATAGGTGTGAGACAGGCATTTCCCTTCCTAAATACTCAGCTCAGGCTGCCAGTTTAAAGGCAGTAATGTGCAGGGCTTAGCCTCACGAGAGCTGCTAGATCTATGGGGGCAGAACAGTTTGGGGGCTGGAGGGGAGAGGACATCTGTAATGTATGGTCTGTCCTATGGGGAATACCAGAGAGAGGAGCAACTTCCTCCCATCATTTGTAATTACACACACCAGCCTGGCTGGCAGACTGAGCAGGGCCTGAACGTTTCAGAGGTTTTGAGTAGAAAGGTATTCATTTACAAGGACATCCATGCCTCTTGTGCAGCTAGCTGTACAGAAGATGGGAATTTAGAATCGCAAAGGATTTTTGGATTTCACAATTTGTCCTTGTTCACATTTGGAAAGAAACCTAGTTGTTTCAAAGGACTCCGTGAAAGACAATGAAAATGGTTTGAGGTCAGTCAAAGCATTGTATTACAGTTCTGAGTTTTGTATTATATAATATACTATATATTAAAAACAAATCAAGCAAAGAGCCAGTCTAAAATTAAAACAGCTTGTTCTGGAAAGCTGGAGTTTGGCTGTGTCCACATGAGTAAGTCGTGCAGCCTAGGAGTGGGTCTGTAGTGAGAAACTGTTGGTGTTGAGGACCTGACATCTATATCATACACAGTTTTGGGGGTTTTGCTTCACACTAGCTGTAGTCTGTTCCCATGGTTTAAGCGTTCAAAGCTGTTTGGAGTGCATTAGCTGTGCTTCTGGAGCACATCTTCCAGTTGAGTTTAATCTGAAAGGAATCCAGTTCTCTCGCTCGGAGACCGCTCCGTGATGTGAACCGGAGTGCGGTAACTGGGAACAAACCACGGATTCATTTCAGCTGTGCGCTCCACAGCCCAGCAAACACGCTAAAGTAGTCGCTCCCTTTTTCTACCTTCTTTAAGGCCAAATTTTGGAGAAGAGGACATTTTTTTCCTTCTGCTCTTCAAGTATAACAGAAGTATACTTTCTGACAGAAAGCTGTTCGAAGTTCTTTTTCACCAGCTTTATTTAATGCTTTTCCTTTCAGCAGGAAATCAAACAAGAAGCAGGCACCCATTTCAATACTCTACCCCACCCTAACCCTATCAAATGCAGAAAGACTTCTTTGGGCCTTGAATTACTCTACAGAAATGTCACCAGATCCTGCTGTATCTGGCAAATGCCCAGGGGAAACATATGGGAAGCATGTGCTGTGACTTGGGGTGGGGGGTTATTATTTTCTTAATCATTGCCACAACAGTGCTCTACATTTTTTTTCTTCGTTTTTTTTCTCTTTTTCTTTTTTTTTCCCTGAAATGCCACTGGATTCAATTTGAACACAAGTGTTATTCCTCCTTGCCCCTCTGCTTCTCGCATTGGAAACTCTTCCATACAAAGGCTCTGCCTCACTGAAATCACATAAAAGACGACGAACTCGCTGAGAGATTTCACTGTGTAGGAAGCTAAATTGTTTTGCGCTGTCTGTTCCTCATTTGTCTTTTTCCGTTAAAAAACAATTTAAAAAAACTTTTTCCCCTCCCCAGTGATCTTCTAGAGCTTGTATGTTAGCTAATTACAAATTCACTCCCATTGTTTCTCCTGACAGTTTGCTTTTTCAGGTACAGCAAACCACCAAGCATACAGCTGATACCAAAGTGGCAGGAAGCGAATTTCCCAACATGAAGAAGTTTATTTAACTGGATTTTTGTTTCAGATCCATTACTTTACTTTCCCAACTAAAATATCACTTTTAATGCAAGTGACAGCTGGATTCTGACCTATTTTTTTATTATATGCGTAAGAGGATGAATTTTCCTGAAGTGCTTTTGGGCCCAAAACACCAAAACATCCTTATAGAAACTTCAGGAACAAATTCTTGTTCAGATTTGAAAGCTTTAAATTGGAGTTAATGTTTACCTACTTAGCTTAAGTTAGAATTAATGTTAACTGAAATTTCATGCCATATGTCCATTCAAGAAACAAGTTATTACTGTAACAGAAAATCATGACAGAAGTGCTTTGATTATATGGAAACCTGTCTACAAATATTTATATATGTCCTTTGTTTCATGGTTTTGATTTCTGACTGTCTTTCGGAGCAGATTAAGTCCCCATTTTGCAATGTGCTATCAAAAAACAAAACAAAACAAATCAAAAAACACAAAACAATGACAGAGAAATGAAGCAGCCATATCAATGATTTTTCAGGAATATACTTCCGTCTGAAGCAGGACATTGAAGCACAGCTGCATACCTTGTTTAATATACTACAGAGATTGAAGGCTGGGAGAACAGGATACAAAACAAAGTCAAAGAGAGACTGAAAGAAAGAGTTAGAATCCCTTTTATAGGATATTCATCCTCCACAAGAGAATGTACTGTCACTAGGCAAAAATGAAAGGGGAATGCCTGCCAGTATGTCCTGGAAACCTTTTCTAATGGACCAGAAGACATTTTTCATACCAAAGTAATATTTCTGTTTACTGTGCAGCTCATGAGTGTCTACTAGGGAGGTGTTTAAGACGCTTGCTGCATCATACATTCTTTGCACAGTCTGCATAAAGTGGTTACTGAATACTTAAATTGTTGCCCCAAATGATTGCAAATATTCAAGCCTGGAGAAGGGGCATTGAAGACACCAGTCAAATCTGGGAAAGGGTTCTGGAAATCCAGGACAGCTAGACTGCAGATTTCCATATTTCAAGAAGAAGTGTTGAAGAGCCTGAACACAAGACGCAGACATGGAACAGGCAGGCCTATCATTCTGGATGGTCAGCAGGAAGAAAGCACTGGCACCAGAAGCACGGTGTTCAGCTGCAAGGCAATTCAGCCAAGAATATAGGAATTACTATTAAATATTGTTGTGTCTTTTGGTCTTTTTTTTTCTTCTTCTTCTTTCCTAAATGGTCTTACTGTTTAAATAAGGGTATTCACTAGGCTAAGGTCTTGACCTGAGATAATCCTTTTGGCTATGGATATTAGGACAGAAATAACCATAGCAACTGTAGAGAATTTCATATAACATTTGTTTGCTTCTGTTTAGCTAGAAAAGTCCAAATAAAAAATGTCATATATATCTGGTGTGTGTTATACATTGTGCCATAAATGTCATTTGTTAGTTGTTTCTCTTTTTGTGGTTTGGGAGGAAATTCCAAATGTAGCTGAGGGAATCTGGCTTTAAACATGCAGAGAGCCCTCATTCACTTTTGAAATGCATTCTGGGAGGACTGCAAGATGTTTTGTGCAAGCAAAATTTGCTTGCACATGATAAGAAATATTTTAGGAAAGCATAGTAGAATAATCACAATGAATCAGAAGAACTGAGAGAGCATAAAGACTGAGTTTCATAAAGAAGCATGTTGATCACAATCCCAAAAAAAGATGTAGTTTCATCAATGTGTTCACGATTGGAAAAATCCCTGGCATCTCAGAAAGACAGAGATAGCAAAGTTTTTTCTCTAGGTTACATATTTTATAAGCTTTGTCCCCAGCAAGGCTTTGTCTAAAGAGATATTCCCCAGAGGATTTCCCAAGAGACCTACTGATGGTATCATGTTCCAAACACTATTTAAGGCTACATTTTATCTTGTTTGATTTTTGACATGAAACATAAAACACATATCAGCACAGAATAATCCTAGTTTGAGACTGTTTTAATTTACCCCATACCCAAAAGGAATGTAACTGTCCAAACTGAAATTATCCTCAAGCAGTGACATGGCTGTGTTAATGACCGTAGCTGGTAAACATCTGATTTTGCATCTCATCGGGACAACAGCATTTACAGTAGCATCCTATGGCATTGCAATGCAGTGCTGGGTCAGTGGACGAAAGAAAGATCTCCCTAGTGAGTAATCCTGAGGTTTTGTAAAACCCTGTTTTTCTTACAATCTTTCCTCTAACTTTTGGGGTTTGGTCAGTCCTACAGGATTTTTCCAGAGGGGAAAATATTCAAAGTTTTAGTGAACTACAGGTCTAATTAAAGCATTCTCTCCTCAACTCATCAGGCACTATGTTTCAGTAGGAGTCCACGGAGGAACCAAATTCAGTTATTTTCAAAACAGATCTTGATAAATTTAATATAGACATATATGACATAGTGGTTGATTATAGCTTGCTGACACAGGAGGTCACTTTTGCTTTATGTCCTGTGTTTGTCATGTGCCAATGACACCAAGCTGTGTGGAGAGGTCAACACGCTGGAGGGAAGGGATGCCATCCAGAGGGACCCGCTTGAGAGGTGGGCCCATGTGAATCTCAGTGAACAAAGTTCAACAAGGCCATGTGCAAGGTCCTGTACCTGGGTTGGGGCAATCCCAAGCACAAATACAGTCTGGGTGGAGAATGGATTGAGAGCAGACTGGAGGAGAAAGACTTGAGGATGTTGGTTGATGAGAAGCTCAACATGAACTGTCGAAGTGTGCTTGCAGCCCAGAAAACGAACCATGTCCTGGGCTGCATCAAAAGAAGCATGGCCAGCAGGTCAAGGGAGGTGATTCTCCCCCTCTATTCCACTCTCGTGAGACCCCACCTGGAGTGCTGTATTCAGCTGTGGGTCCCCAACGTAAGAAGGACATGGACCTGTTGGAGTAGGTCCAGACCAGGGCCATGAGGATGATCAGAGGGTTACAGCACCTCTCCTATGAAGACAGGCTGAGAGAGTTGGGGTTGTTCAGCCTGGAAAACAGAAGGCTCTGGGGAGACCTTATAGTGACCTCCTGGTACCGAAATGGGGCCTACAAGAAAATTGGAGAGGGACACTTTATCAGACAGTGCAGTGATAGGACAAGGGGTCGGCCTTTAAACTACAAGAGGGTAGAT
>VXAA01000917.1:146840-159026 GCA_013399115.1 Anseranas semipalmata
GGGGTTGGAACTAGATCTTTAAGGTCCCTTCCAACCCAAACCATTCTGTGATTCTATGGTTCTATGAAGTTGAAATACTGTGGTTGTGATGGGCTAAGGCTGTAGCTCCTCTCGCTTGAGAAGGCTTCAGGAAGAAGACAGGGAGAGGGTCCTCTTAACCTGAGAGATCCAGAGACCTAGGCTGGATGAGACAATTAGGGAGGATGTCAAAGGGAAGATGTCTTGACTATATAGGTCAGAAGGACATCTTTGACCCAATCCATTTCTGGAATTCTCTCTAAACTGCAGGCATATCCTGAACTTTCATTAAGCTCCTTAAATTTAAATTTAGTTTTAGGTTTGATCACAATAGCTATAGAATCCAATAAGATCCATTTGGCCACAAAACTGACTTCCTGCTGCTTCCACTGCTTGCTGTAGGTACAAGCTGCTATGTAAAAGTATAGAGAGTGGACCAGGTACTGGCATCTGATAGTGCAAACTACAGTCAAAAAAGAAGCAGGAGTTAATCTCATTCTGGAGATAAGCCAAGCACTGCTTAAATCAGAAGCTGAGTCAAAGGAACTGAGGACAGTTTGACATCTTGATCCAAGTAGGAAGAAGCCTTTAAAGGCAGCTTGAGGCAAAATTCACCGGCTGCACACATTGGAGTATCATCAAAGAAATCTTTGGGGTAACCCAGCCAGCACAGAGAATAAAAAAACTCAAGTGTATCCGCACTTCAGGTCTCACTATAAGTCATGTTTATTTTCAGAATGGATGGTACTTGCATTAGGCATGACCCAGCCATTTCTGTTATACCTTCTATGGCTGTGAACTTGTAACACAGCTCAGTTCCTTTATCTAGAAATGTAAATGTCCTGAGATTGCCTGGTGCAAGACTGTGAGGGATGTGAGTCCAGGCTGATCACAGGAGCAGTGGAGACAAGCTGGAATGGGTCCTGAAAGTGTTCTGGGGTTCTGGTTTGGAAAACATATCTCCTTTCTAACAGTGCCTTGTTAATATGTGGTTATTAGGGACAAGAATCACCTTTTCTTGTTTCTTCCATGAGGGTCATTGCCTACACCACAAGGATTGACAGACTGAACGGTTCTAACCTGAGTTTCTGAAGTGCAAAAAAGGTGTGATATGATCAACAATTAATGAGTTTAGGCTTTAATAAAATTAGGACAAAGCAAAGTGAGGAGATTTACATAATGCTAAATGGATGATGCAGTCATATACTCCAATTCAGAAGAAATAATACACTGTTTTTAATGTAGTTAGACAAGTAAAATATTCACTCACAGATTTCAGAATACTTTGCAAGAAGAATAAACACATGGTGCTTCTGCAGATATTCATAGTATTTTATCTTCCACAAAAATGTTTACAGCATAAAGCAGAAAAGCCATACCCGAGCTTATATTGCAAAACAAAGTCCAGGCAATAAGTTTGTTCTTTAAGTTGAAAAGAGAAACTGAGAGCTGCATAGCTGTATTAGCTTTCCTTCAACACTACTGTGTTGGTTTTTTTGTCTTTTTTTTTTTTTTTAATCATTGGTAACAAGATAACCAAACTACTGTAATCTTGCCAAAGCAGCATACATTGAAAGCATTTGTTTTCATTTACTTAAATGTAATCAATTGATACAAGAATGTAGTGCTGTTAATTGCATTTTTTTACATGCTGCTAATAGAAGCTGGAATAGCTTTCAAGTAAATATTGTCTTAAACCATACATTTTCTGCCACTTTACAAGTCAAGACCAGCAGAGCAATTACCAGCCATTACCTGTTAACTTCTGTATCTCTGAACTGCCTTTTATTGGATCCTAAGCCCACACAAGAATTTCAACTGATTTGTATAGTCATGAAAGATGTGGAAAATTCTCAGTACCTCAAAGATGGGCAAGCTTGAGGTAAAATCTGGCTTAGATAGAGCTATTTCACATTATTCACAGATATCTGAAAAGATTCTAGTGGTTCAGTGTTTTGCAGGATAAATAAATACATTTGGCATTGAATATTGCACCAGCCTGTATAACTGTATAAAGAGAAAAGATGACATATATCCTAAGCCACAGGTTTTGAAAATGTATCCCTTTAAATCCAAATATTCTTTGCAAGTTCATATACTCAAATGAACAGTAATAATAGATGGTAAATTATGAATATCAACATCATCTTGACTATTGTATTCAGATCATACAGGCATTTTTCTTAGAAAAGCAAACCTGTGATTTCTGCTGTACTATGAGATATCCTGGCTCAAGTACAACAAATCACAAGGTAAGAAATACTTGCAGTTGAAAAATCCATTGTCAGACTCAAATAAATAAACAAAGCCTTTAACAGTTCATATTTCTGTTTTACTATTCTTTAGAAAAGACTGAATGTCTTAAATGATCCATAAAGGGCAGTGTTTTGCTTCAAGGGGTGGCATTCACTCTACCTTAACTTCAAGCATCTAAGTTATTACTGTGAATCCTCCTGGGGGATATCCTGCTTACTCTTTTGACCAGACACTGATTTTACACTCATAAATTCTGGTTACTGAACTCATGTTAGATTCCTAAACTGGACACTGTGAGTACCTTTCTAAGCTGATATTTCAGTCTTTGAGTTAGCAACATTAGAAAACTATGACCTCCATTGTGACTCTGCCTAAAATCAGGTTGGCCTCAGTCTGTCTGTTTATATATAAGATCAAATGAGCATCTCCAGTCTCATGAGATTGTGACTAGTCTCAACAGACAGCTGAAGGGCTTTCTGTATGGAGAAAAGGGACTGCTTTTCTCATCCGTTTTTCATGGCTCTTTGTAGAGCTGAAAAGACAGCCCAGCAATCCCAGGTTTGGATCCTCGGTTAGTGTTAGTTATAACCTATGAACTCTAACAGCTATGCAAGTTTCTCAGGCTGAATTACAGCTCCAGTGGTTCTCCTGAGGAAGTAAGCTAAATGTATTTAATGCTCATTTCATTTTTTTTTTTTTTTGGAGGGGAAGATTTTTTTTTTTTAAAGGAAAACATAATGTCATTGCTATCTTCATGCATACATTTGTGTTCTGACTGTATACACTCAAATTCAAAGTCTATACTTATGACTACTGTTGAATGCATAAAGGCAGAGGTAGAACCCATCTGAGAAAATTCTCTGCTCAGATAGGGAAGACAAGTAGTGGAAGTAAAAAAAACATTTTATTATTATTCAAGACTTACACTGATGTAACTGAATAAAGTTCAGCTTTAAGAGATTAGTCACTGAATATTTTTCATTATTTATTTTTTTATGATCTTAGATTTCATATAACTACCATTTCTGTTTGAAATATTGAAAAATATTTTCAAAGAAAACATTTAATTCTTCTATTTTTTTTCTACCCGTCTTTGTTATTAAGATGAAGGAACCACATATGAACTGGGGAGGGAGAAGTAATTCCAACATCTGAGTGAGGTTTTCCAACTTGGTGAACGACCGTTTCCTGATTCTTGCTTTGAGTGAATATAATTTCATTGTCACTGATGGGGGAGAGGAACTTATCACCTATACTGTTCTGAACCAATAACTGTGTTTGACCTCCTCTCTATATATTTTTCAAGATTTTAAATGTTGCAGCTGCATATTTTCTGATCCATCTGCCTCAAGGTTAAATAGATAAGTTTGTTATATCCTGTTTCCATCGTAAAAATAGTATCCAGAAAGGTTAATTTAAGAAAGAGGCTCACCAGTAGAACCTACACTCCTGTGTATCAGAAGAAATGGCATAGAAATATGGAGTTATTTCCAAGGAAATATATATATGCCAAGGAAAAGAAAATGTTGCTTAGCATGGAAAGAGGGGTTCAAAAACAGTACCACAAGTTGCTTTGAATTGGCTGAGGGTCTGTGAATGACTCAATCATTACTCTTGAGAGCAAGTTTATTCCCTCCTTTATTGGTCTCCTTTGTTGGTTATATGGATTTCCTTCTACTTTCTTAATATGTCAAAAGCAAATTGACAATCCTGTAACATGAAACATGAAGCAGATTTGTTCAAACTGAATGCTTCGTCTTGTGAGAACCTGAATATCCTTAACTCTCTTCACCCAGTCCCCTAAAGGTTCACACCATGCAACATATCTCATGTCATTCCTCTCACTGCATTGTTTTGTGTCACACTGAGCTAACTTGTGCATGAATTGCAATCTCTGGAGTAACAAGGAAGAAAACAGCACAAGGGGAAGATCCTGCATACCTTCATTCCTTCTGCAAGCATGTCATCTTTGCTAGACATCACCGTTTTAACAGACAGTGATAACACAAAGACTTGAATGGGCTGGGACAAACTAATATTAACAAAAGGTATGACAGGATACAAGCAAGGTAAGGTTTTTAGATGACCTTTCCTTAGACTGATTAATATAGCTGTAAAACTACACAAACCCTTTGGCATACTGGTCCCAGGTTATATAAAGATATAAAGACTCAGTCTCAGGCATGAACAAGCATTTGTGCCTGAAAATTCATCTTTCTTTTTCTGATTTGTTGTTTCATTTTCTCCAGAAGTTCTAGTTAAGTTATTCTTTTAATTCAGTGAAAGACCTATTTGTTAAGTTAGCAGTTCCCAAACCAGAGGTTGAGAGCTTTTGTTGGTTTGTGGAAATTAAAAAACAAAGGTTCCTGCCTTGTAGTGGAAAGTTTTAGAAGTATTGGTTTAGGCCATCATGCCAAATAAAGGGTGGAGGAAACTATCTGGTATTATAAAGCTAATGGATTCCACTGACCCTCTCTTCCACCGATACCAGCTTTTTATTCATCCAAACAAGGCCATGTCATTTTCATACACCTCAGCTATCCTTTCTTCTGTACATGTCAGAGGAGAATGTGTCTCTTACCCCAAAATATTGGCAGGCATATCAGGAATTGAAATTTCTATTAAAAATAGATTTATTTTGGATGTCATTTAGACTTTGAAATATTTGGCATCTGTGACACCTGATGTGGTTGCTGTCTATTCTGTTTGTGCTGTTTCTCCTTCATCACAAGCTTTTACAAGATAATATTGAGTCTTTTAAATTTAATTAGAACCTTATTTATTCTCTTTCTGGATCTGGCTCTGCTAATTATGGTCTGAATCTTTTTCATTTCTCCATACCCAGTAAAAATATTATTAGATAGCTCTTTGTTGTGGTATTTCACAATTTAAAATGTATGCTTCTCATCTGAAAATATTATACGCATCACTTCAGCACAGTATTTCATAAAGAACATGTTTACCATAACCGGGCTGTGGAAATTAATTTTTTTTTTTCATGCTGAATTGCATGTTTTAAGTACATATATTCATACTGCATTTATGCAGAACCAGTTCTACAAATTTCTACTCACAATTAGCTAAATTGCATTGCAGACTTTAACCGAGATACCACTTACCATGAATAAGAGGGAAAAGTTTGTCCCAGTGAGTTGCTTGTGTACAAGTAAACTAAGAAGGGACAGGATACCAGCTTGAGCATTGACATGCCATTGTCTGTATTAATAAATCCTTAGTATGGTCTTTGGCATAATTTTGCAATGTGCCAGCTAGCACTGTACCAAGTAATACAGATTAGGGGACAGCATGGGTTAGAGACTATTCCCAAAAGATGGCCTAGATGAGGCCACCGTGCTTGCGGGGTGGGGAAACAAGAGTTTAGCTATGTAGACACAAGCTATGCAGGTCCACTTAGTAGGTCTAAGCTATAAAAGTCTAATAGCAAGGTTGCTGTTTTCAGTCTTATATAGTACATAGTAGTAAGATTGATTTTCACATTTTACCTATAAATTTCCACATTCTATTTTTTCTGAACTTCAACACATTAGCCTGAGAAAACTATGTTTACTTAGTTAGATTGGAGTTAGATTTCTTTTCATGAGTATGGAAGATGTTGCTCCCTGTCACTTACCTAGAATAAACATTAATAATCAGATGAATCTCACAAAGACTTAGATACAAAGTTGGTCAGGAAATGTGTTTTTCCTCTGGAAAAAAAAAAATCTAATCAAAACAACCCTAGCATATTTTTGTTGTAATTTTGGTTTAAATACTGAAGTCCTAAAGTGCCCCACATTCATGTTTTCACATATTGGTTGGGTTCCCTTCCTGGATGGCATATACTGTCATATTCAGTGGGACTGCTCATGTGACTATGGGGTTTTGTGGCATGTGAAAGCTTACAAAGCCCCACAGAGAGTGGAAGCTTGTGAAAAAAGCACTATAGTGCCCCAGTATTGAAAACTGTTTCAACAATTTCTATTATTAGGAAAACAGCTGTTTTTCAAAAAGAATGGCTACAGGGAAATCTAATTTCTTTACACAAAAATATTTGAAAGAAAAACTTGTAAGCAATCCCTTCCATGTTCCTATTTCCAGTCCCTTCCATGTTCCTATTTCCAACCTACTTACCTGAAAAATTCTCGTTTTGCCATGAAGAATTTATTAATGAACGTTGTATATTGTTTGTTCTATAGTAAGACTTAGCTTCAAAAGATAGTATTATATCCAGAAAAATGCAGAAACCGCCAATGTCAGTACTGTTTCAAAGTCATTTCTTTAAGGAATTTTCATTTTCAACTAAAAGAAAAAGAACACTAAACCAAACTTCAGGGATTTACATATATAGGGATCTCCAATAACTTAAAGAAGAATATATTTCCTGGCAGAGATGATCCTTACCCCAGAGATATAGAAATATTAAAAAAAAAAATGTGAGTTGGAATAAGAAAGAGTTGGCATAACCATTTCACAATACTTATTTCTGTTGCTGATGAGGACAGAGAAATCTGTATCAGTCAGGAACTGCATGTAACAGTTTACTTAGTCCTACTGCTTTGCCTCACAAAGATCAACCAGCAGTAACAACGAACTCACTTTTGCAAAAATAGTATCATTAACAGTCTACTAATGAAGTCAAACTTAGGGTTACAGTAAGTTTTAAAACTTTTACAGTATTATGAAGGAATCCTGATGAACCAAGAACACAATTTGAAATTTCTTCTTCGCATTGAGGTTATCTCTATAATTTCTGAGATGTGTTTGCCACCCCTATATTAACATTACTGAGTCATGAACTCTTTAAAAAACAGGACATAAAGCTGGGGAATTCACTCATGTCATACCTGGGGTTATATCTTTGATTTTTGGCACTGCCACTAGCAATGTAGGACTTTTAGGCACGCTAATGTAGTATTTGCATACGAGCCAAAAGACTTTTTCTTCTCTGGCCTGTCTCTATTTACCTTATAGCTTAGGCATTCTTTAAATGCATTTGTGTTGACGAACTTGCGCAAAGGAGATTATTAGTGCTTTTTGAGCAATGAAAACAAGCAAGCTAAGCAAAAACACTTTTGAATTTTTCTAGCTTTACGTTGTAGGTTCATGGCTCCTTCAACATCGTGCTGTCAGCGTATTTTACTAGCCTATATCATTTTTATAGATCATGAACAGTAGAGGCCTAAATGTTGACCCCTGTCAGGCCCCAGTAAATCTAGTTTTCCACAATCTAACATAGCTTCTCTGTTTTCTGTTTTTCCATCAGCGCTTTATCCACTCCCAAGTACTTCTCTAGATCCTGGCAACTTTTAGCTTAAACAGAGACCAGTAGTATGGAACTTTGTCAAAATGTTCTGAAGATCCAAATAAATTATGCTGTGTTTTATCAGCTTTGTCTGCAGCCTCCTGAAGCATCAAGTTAGCCAAGACATTTTCTTTCTAAATCATTCTTGTTATCTCTGTTAGTTTAGCACCATGTATTTACTTTTATAACTTGTCCTTTACTGTATTCTGTATTAAATACCACAGTGGTGGAACTGCAGTTCCTTGGGAATGCCCTTTTCAACTTTGTGCAGAGCTGTACTGTATTATCCATTCATTTCACTCATGGCATGTTAACAGAATAGAGCAAGCTTTTCAGTACTCCATTGGAAACCAATACCAAGTGCTTTACGAATCCCAGAGAATCCTAGAGCTTTTTTTTTTTTTTTTCCAGATATCTGTTTAAGGGTCCCTAGTTCTTCAAAGATTTCCACTACTGCTCCATGAAGTTTGAACAGATTCATCTTTACAGATTTATACTGAGTATTGTGATGTCAATAAAGCTATGCCATCTTTACAACAAAAATTTTCAAAATGTGTTCAGCAAAGTGTAAAATGTTTGAAAGATAGTTGAGATATTGTAGGCTATTGCTTTGTGGTCAGAGGACATCTGTGCTATCAATTAAATCATGCAAGTATCAGCATGTACACTACAGTTTTCATTCCAAATTGGATTTCCAAATTTTGTAATCATTTTTGATTGGCCATCTTTTCTAAAGGAAGTTCTTTCTGGGCTAAGAATCATTTTTGCAGTGTTTAAAACTGATTATTTTGTGAATCTCAAAGACTTAACAAGAAGCCAAGATTTGATGAATATTTGAACAGTTCATTTTTCCAAGTGTTTATAGGAAAATTTCTGTTCTTAAAAAATCTTCACAGAGCTCATTTTTAAATGACTTACGGATTTTTCATATTTTAACCTTGAAACAGTCAATTTCTCTAAGACTTGATTTTTATGTCAAAGCCAGTCAATTGTTAAGGTAAAAGGTGATTATCTGTTCAGTTATGTCTGTTTTTTTTTTTGGAACCATGGCCACTACTGTCAGCTTCAGTACATTTCCTTTTCTTTAAGCCAACTACAGACCCGAGTATCTAAATAAACCTCCAGTTTGTTAAATCAGTATTATCATTTAACACTTATAAGTCAAGCTAAACAGAGCTTGTAGCTCCCCTTCTGTTAGTTCTCAGAAGACAGCAGAGGATTCTTCATGAAAAGTCATTGGCTTTGCTTTGAAGCCTCAATTCAGCTGCTAGACTTAGGTTCCCAGTGCCATCCCAGAAGTTTCAAGGATGTCCTAACTGACCTCCAGATACAGTCCCCAACTGATGGATGTTGGTCTTTTGTAGATATTATGGCACATCTAACAATACTTTGTAAAAGTCTTGGGCAGCCTGCTGTATCTCAAATGGCATAAGATAATTGAACTCACAATAGAATTTTCTTCCCCTGTCTTTAGATATGTGCACTGAAGATGTTTTTGACTGGGCTGGTCACATTAGACTATTTGTGCAGTCAACTGCAAAACAGGCTCTTCTAGTGTGCAGCTTATCTTCATGTATTTTAGGAATCATTGAGAAGAAATGAGTCATATCCATGAGTGCTCATTTCTCTCCATTAGTTGTCTCTTGGGAGTCCCATGGATCCTACAGTACAGGTTTCTCTGGTCTGGGTGCATTGGATGCCCCTGGTAAGGAAAATAAATTGAATCCATCTTCAATGCATTTAAAGCAGTCTGTAAGTCACAGTGTAGCTCTTTAGCAGCAGCATGACAGGACTCTAGGTTCCTTTTCATTTATTTACTACACTTTGTTTTCTCAAGTACTTTTTTTTTTTAATATGTATCTTGGTATTTTGACTTGCCTGAATGTACCTGAAATACCTACATGAACCTGGTAGATGTGACAGAGAACCTCTGGAAGACCTATGTTTCCTGGAATGGTAGTTGCAGGCCAAGAAAATACACCTCAAATGCCACTGTGTATTTACATTTAGGAATCTGACTGTGTCTGGATCCCCACTGACTGAAAGTCAGTGCTCATATGTGGGCACCTACACTACAGCTCTCCAAAAGGTCAGAAGTCTGAAGGAAGTGAAATTGCACCTTTTCTATAACTATAGCCATGGAATGATTCAGTTGCTTAACATTAGATATGCAGACCATTGAGATATCCATATGAGATGCAGCCTAACCTCCTAGTGCAACTTGCAGAAGTCTAACTGTCACTCCAGAGGTGCATGAATCTTTTAAATCCCAGATTGTAGCTGTCTGTTAGGCACTAAAAGCCTGTGTTTCAGCAGCTAAATTGCATCCTTAAATTTAGACTGACTAGCTCTAGAAGAATTTAAAGCCCTGAGGTAGGAGAGTGAGGTTTCTCAGAGAAATCCTTGAGTACGCTGATGTTACTAAATAAAAAAAGTACAATAATAAAGAGTTAAATTACCAAAAGCTTGTTCATCCACAATTCTTAAGGCACTCCCTGACTCTGTTTTAGACTAGTCCATCCTATTCTTTCCAAGAAAATTCTGCTACAAGTAGAGATATTTCTAAGTGGGGTGAATATGAGCCATTTGATATTATCCGGTCGTAAGACATGTACCTGGTTTCATTGAACAATGAAGAAAAATCCCCCTCAAAAGCCTTGATTAAGGCTCTTCCACTTTACCTGGTTGTACGAAGATTTGCAGTACAAGTACAAGTACATTCAAAAAAAATGTAAGGGCACTCTCTGGTCTAGTGGACAGGGGACTCACATCAAACTGGTGAATCTCAAGAACCTGTGGCTGCCTATGTATTTAGCTTGAGCAGACATAGATAAAGTACAAAACCAGGCCTTTATGCTTTTTCAGTAACAGAAGAAACTGGCTGGGTGGCCGGGCCCAAAGAGTCGTGGTAAATGGAGTCAAGTCCAGTTGGAGGCCGGTCACTAGTGGCGTCCCCCAGGGCTCAGTACTGGGGCCGGTCCTCTTTAATATCTTTATAGATGATCTGGACGAGGGGATCGAGTGCACCCTCAGTAAGTTTGCAGACGACACCAAGTTAGGTGCGTGTGTCGATCTGCTCGGGGGTAGGAAGGCTCTGCAGGAGGATCTGGATAGGCTGGACCGATGGGCTGAGGCCAACTGTATGAAGTTCAACAAGGCCAAGTGCCGGGTCCTGCACCTGGGGCACAACAACCCCAGGCAGAGCTACAGGCTGGGGGATGAGTGGCTGGAGAGCTGCCTGGCAGAGAAGGACCTGGGTGTGCTGGTTGATAGCCAGCTGAACATGAGCCAGCAGTGTGCTCAGGTGGCCAAGAAGGCCAACGGCATCCTGGCTTGTATCAGGAACAGTGTGGCCAGCAGGACTAGGGAGGTGATTGTCCCCCTGTACTCGGCTCTGGTGAGGCCGCACCTCGAGTACTGTGTTCAGTTTTGGGCCCCTCACTACAAGAAGGACATGGAGGTGCTCGAGAGAGTCCAGAGAAGGGCAACGAAGCTGGTGAGGGGTCTGGAGAACAAGTCTTACGAGGTACGGCTGAGGGAGATGGGGTTGTTCAGCCTGGAGGAGAGGAGGCTCAGGGGTGACCTTATCGCTCTCTACAGGTACCTTAAAGGAGGCTGTAGTGAGGTAGGGATTGGTCTCTTCTCCCACGTGCCTGGTGACAGGACGAGGGGGAACGGGCTAAAGTTGCGTCAGGGGAGGTTTAGGTTGAATATTAGGAAAAACTTCTTTACCGAAAGGGTAGTTAGGCATTGGAATGGGCTGCCCAGGGAAGTGGTTGAGTCACCATCCCTGGAGGTCTTTAAAAGACGTTTAGATGTTGAGCTTAGAGATATGGTTTAGTGTGGGCCTTGTTAGAGTTAGGTCAGAGGTTGGACTAGGTGATCTTGGAGGTCTCTTCCAACCTGAACGATTCTGTGATTCTGTGAAGCACTTTTCGAATT
Organism: Anseranas semipalmata; assembly: GCA_013399115.1. Lineage (NCBI taxonomy): Eukaryota > Metazoa > Chordata > Aves > Anseriformes > Anseranatidae > Anseranas > Anseranas semipalmata. The sequence continues at coordinate 158,359 of VXAA01000917.1, forward strand.
CAGAGCAATTCAATGTCAAGCTACAGAGTATACTCTTGAACAGAAGTTACATATGTGTCAGCAGAATCTATTTTTGCTCATGCGCTTCTGCATCCAAGCTACTAAACTCCACTGAGAAGGTCTGGTTTGGTCTATCCAGATCGGAGTCCATGAACAATCCGTGGGGGAGTACCTCTGTGCTAAACTCTGTGTGTTTTAAAAATGATCATCCGTACTGAAGATATTTGGAAGATAAACCTCTCAGTGATAACTTCTATTTCTAAACAGAGAAGGGATTTGAACTCAGGATTAAACTATTCTAATTGTTGAGATATTTTTCTTCCTGGAACGAGTACTGCAATATTACAGTCTACAAAGCAAATCCTATAGAACTCTATAAACAAAACAGCATCTGGGTGAGCTACTTACGTAAACTAAAGTAAATGTATTAAAATAAGCAGCAGCTGCCACAGTTAAAATATGAATTTATGAACTGATCTAAATCCCTGATCAATTCACCCTGATCTTCAACATAACACTGTATTTCATGGCATTGGTCAGCATGACTCAATCTTTTAGGAAAAAAAAAAAAATGAGGTTACTGGCTGAACTTCTGGCCTTTTGCTATCTTACCCTGAGGTCTTAACTGATATTTAAATGTTAGCATCAGAGCCAACACCTAAAAAAGA
>VXAA01000917.1:159061-230475 GCA_013399115.1 Anseranas semipalmata
GGGGAGGGGGGGGGGAAGGGGAGGAAGAAATGGAGAAAGGTGCTTAAGAAAAGAATGAGAGAAAGAGAAAAGAAAACTTAGTTCAATAATCCCATATGGTCAATTGCTGAACATTTGCTTTTGGCTTTTTTTGTCTGTGAGAAAGTGTAATAAGCTTGCATTGATCTATGGACCTTATTCCTTGGGGAAATATGAGTCACAGATGCATACTTTGGAGACACTCTTAAAAAATATTATCTCTCAAGTGTTGTGTGAAGCTTTACAGCCTTCTTCCTGCAAATCTTCCATGTCACTGTTAGAACCAAGTCCAGAATATTTACATCTAAACAACTTATGGCATCTGTCAATAAAAATTCAGCCTGCTCCTAAACATTTCTAAGTGCTGCATTTAAAACTGCATAAACAGGAGTGAACTAGTAGCAGTCTAAAGTTGTCATCATTGACAGTTATGATTTATCTTAACTCTCCCTAGCCATTTGGCTAAAGTTTTAAGTAAACACTTTCAGTCTTCCTCATGTTCTCTTTACTGCCACCTCCCACTAATAAGAGATGTTGCCAAGAAAAGCAGCCAGACAGTTCATTTACCTCCCAAACTTGCCTGAAAGTAGCTTGCCTGGTTTAGACAAGGGTCGAAACTACTACTGCACATTTTCAACAGATGGAACAATGCTTCACAAATTATTTACATTAAAGTTATTTGCTTTCAGGATGTGTGTTTAACGAATGGTTAGTTGAATGAAATATTGCAGCTCAGACAGAGAATGCAAGCAATTCAAGCAAGCCATTTATGGTGATAGATGTAGCTGTGATCCTTAATTTTCTACAAAGCAATGTAGCATTTTGTCCTCATTCTTCACTAGCTCCTTGAATCTGACAAAAGTATGGTTTCTATTTCCACTCTCTTCCTTCTCTGCTATCCTCCTCCCCTGCAGGCATAGTTCCATTAATCAGCTATGCAGCAATAATACCTTACACTGATAAGACCTTCTCTCATTAACAGATCTTCAGAGATCTTTATAGATATAAAGTCCACAGGATCACATGAAGAACTCATCATTACCCCCATTTTAAAAATGAAGACATAAAGGCATTACAAAGTTTAATGTGTTAATTGAAGCCAGCCATCCAAACACATACATAAACTCTGAAAATCCAACTCCTTCTCTGTTCAGTCTCACATAATGTTGGTTTTCTTAAATAAATAAATAAATAAATAAAATTGAGGTCAGTGCTGCTAGCTAGCATCACCACAGTTCTGAAAATTTAAACAGGAGTGTGAATTGCACAAGAACTTCATTTCTAATAGTTGTTAGAGAAGAAAATCCATGTGAAGTTTCTCCTTTTATGATCCGCTTGAGTTGTACAGCATATCATTGCTACATTATATTACATTTCTTTGAAACTTATGAAAATAACTGAATCCAGCCATCAAATATCTTTAGATAATTGTTAGGTAGGCTGGCTTGTTGCAAGAAAAACAAAGAGTAGCTTCAAAAAGGGGGAGCACTCCACCTTGAAATACTTTCTGTTCCTAATCGACCCAAAGCAAAAAAAAAAAAAAAAAAAAAAAAACTCTCAACTCATTTATGTTTCTGACAAAAAGGTACCTGCAACATTCTGTTTTTCAGTAGACTAGTAAATAATTTCTCTAAAACACCAGACCAGCAGGAGGATTAGGAAAGATTTGGTCTCAATCTATATAAAATAATAGGAATGTTCCTGACATCAGTAGGCTGCTGGTTGGATCTGTAGAGAAGGGCACATTAGGGAAAATCCCAAATGAATGTTTAGCATCCTGCAGAATGAACAAGTAACAAGAAAGGGTTTTCCTCAGATTGTGGACTGCCTCACTACCTTCTGTTCTTCCAAGAGGAACACAGGATATCACTTGCCAGGAGGATCTTTTCCCTTCTTATTGGAACTTCATGGGTTTGGCAGGTTGGCAGGGTACATAAGCTGAAAGGTGATATTCCCCATCCCTTTCCTTGGGTTCTGGATATAAAAATGGGTTTGCCTGAAACATCTGTTTTGACTGAACTGGTGAATTTCTTGAAAGTTTTATACTTCATGCTTTCTAAATTTATCCCAAAATAATTTTTCACGCTAGACAAGTTTGCAATAGAAACAATTAAAGTGTGGTGTTTTTTTGTTGTTGTTGTTTTGCTTTGTTTTTAAACAAAGAAAATTGTTAAGTTCATCATGACAGACTTTGAAACATCGACAAAACCATAGAAATAAGAAACACTCATCCCTGAGTAAATGAAAAAGCTAACCTTAGCTGCTCCAATGTCTTACATTATTTCACATCTTATCTACCCTTCCTTTGATAAGGATAAAATCTTCTTTTCCTTCTTCCATTTGCCTTTCACCAACACTCTCCTTTTATTTAGTAGGAACTGAGTTTTAACTAGAAAGGATTCTTTACCAGATATATTCTTTTTCCATTCTTTCAGTTTGGACTGGGGTTTTCCTCTTCCTTGGAAGTTTGTTCTGAAATGATATTTATTCAAATTTATGCCATCTTCTTGCTTTAGTGATGCTTTTGTAGTATATAGTTTTTTCAAGACACTTGTTAAACTTTTTAAATCATATCTCAAAAGGTTTCACTGTATATATATTTTATCAATCCCCTAGGACTAATTCACATAATTAGCACACAGTGCTAATCCCTCTAGGATCCCTACACAGTGAATGGGGAGAGCTATGTCCCTCCATAGAGCAATTTAGTGCAAGAAACTTAGTGGGATATAAATCCATAAAGCTTCCTAGTTAAACTTGCTTTCCAGGAGTGCTTAATGCACCCTGGCAGTGATGAAGGCTAGCAGTGTACTGGGCTGTATCAACAGGAACATAGCCAATAGGTTGAAGGAAGTGATTATTCTCTTTTATTCAGCATTCATTAGACCACATCTGGAGTACTGCATTCAGTTTTGTTCCTCCTCCGCCCTCTGCCAGCTTAAAAGACATTAATAAACTTGAGAGAGCCCAGTGGTGAGCTACCAAGATGGTCAGGGCTGGATAACTTGTCCTACAAGGAGAAGTGGATGGAGCTGGGCCTGTTCCTCTTGGAGAAGAGATGGCTTCTAGGGGACCTAGCAGCAGGCTGCCCATACTGACAGAAAGACCAGGCAATGCACTGAAGTCTGTGGTAGGAGAATGAAAGGCAACGGTCATAAACCGAAATATGGAAGGTTTTGACTGGCTATAAAGAAAAATATTTTCACTGTGAGGATGGCCCAGCATTGGAGCAGGTTGCCCAGAGAGGTTTGCAGGCTCCATTCTTGCAGGTTTTCTAGATCTAAAGGAAAAAGCCCCGAGGAACCTGATCTGACCTTATTGCTAACCCTACTCTGGGCAGGAGGTAGAACTAGAAACTAGAACTCGTTTTAAAGCCCAAATATCTTTTGTCTTCTGTCAGTGTAAGTAGAGACATAACTGAAATTAATAGCTATACAATGGAACAAAAATGCTATAAGTGGAATAGGAATAGGCCATTGGGTTTTATACCTGTAAGGAATATTTCAGCCTGATCTTACTAACACTTTTTGTGCCCTTATTTGCTTCCCTGTCATAGCAGAGAATGTTGTACCTCCTTCCTAGCATTTGTGCTGTGGCACTGTGTATCTGTTTTCTGTGTAACACCAGGCTCAGAAGTGTATAGTATAAAACCATTCATCCATATATATATATATACACACACACAGGTATATATGGTATGGAATATGAAGCATTGTAAGACACTAAAATCATGGAAAAATGAAACAGAGAGGTAGTGCAAGAAAAAAAAATAAACACAAACTAATTTAAACACATTCTCATTTAAGCACATCAGGATCTGTGCCCAGGAATGGTCTGAGTGTTAAGGTGTGAATGTGAAGGATGGAAATGAAAATATAATGAAAAATTTAATTTACACTTATCTGAGCTGACTGCCAGTTCTGTTTCTGGCTGAGAGGTTTGTATGATCCTGAGAGCTATACTAGAGTCCCTAATGAGGACAACATAGTTTGAGGGTCTCCTGGGAGAAAAGGACTACTCAGAAAAAAAGTAGAAGACCAGAAATCCTAGCAATGGAGGATGTAGGACAGTGTATTTTGTTTGGGTGGTCATCTGAAGGAAGGACAGTATGATCATGACCAGCTAGCACTGCTAGTTAGGAAGAGATACTTCAGTTCAGCAACAGCAACTGGTAGAACCCATTGGTTAGAAGAATTCTTCTAACCTAGTGGTTAGAAGAAGCCCAAGGACAAAGGATGCAGGACACACAAGGATGAGAATGGAAGAATCTGACTTACACCTGAAAAAAAAATTGCCATAGGTGCCAAAATGTCCAGCTAAAGCATTGTGTAGACTATAGAATCCAATAGTGACATCCTTCAGCCATTTCAGGGGACATTTCTTGAGAAGGAACTGAATGTAAACTAAATAATGAGAAAAGTGTTTGGCCCGGAGTGGCCCAGAGTGGCTCAAGATTGCAGTTAGCAATGCTGTCTCCAGCAATGAAAACAGAACCACCAGTGGGCAATAATGTCTGAATTATGCCTTCTTTCTGTATAGTTCATTTTTCAAATCTGGCGGTGTTACGCATATTAGATCATATATATGAAATGTTAATATAGCATAGTGTGTCATATGTAACTTAATAGCATCCAGAGTGTGCTGAATAAAATGCAATGGAAAGTAATAATTTTCTATTGTTCAGTATTTAATATATTGCAAGTATTTTAAGTCTGAGGAAACTCATCCATCAAGAATTTCTGTACAGTTTTCAGAGAATTTAGGAGTTTTATTCTTTGTTTGATACAGTGGCAAAAAAAAAAAAATGCAGAATTGGGAAGTGATTTTCATAGAATCATAGAATCATAGAATCATAGAATATCTCAAGTTGGAAGGGACCCATAAGGATCATCGAGACCAACTCCTAGCACTACACAGGTCTGCCCAAAAATTCAGACCATATGACTAAGAGCACAGTCCAAACGCTTCTTAAACTCCGATAGGTTTGGTGCTGTGACTATGTCCCTGGGGAGCCTGTTCCACTGCATGACAACCCTCTCAGTGAAGAACCTCTTCCTGATATCCAACCTGAACCTCCCGTGTCTCAGTTTGACTCCATTCCCTCAGGTCCTATCGCTGGCCACTAAAGAGAATAGGTCGGCGCCTGCCCCTCCGCATCCCCTCGTGAGGAAGCTGTAGACTGCAATGAGGTCTCCCCTCAGCCTCCTCTTTTCCAGGCTGAAGTGACTCTTTTTGAGTGACTCTTTATGACAAAATGAATATTTAACTATCTTTTGAAGGTATCTAATTTCTTATATAAATTAGAAGAATTCAAACTCATTACTTTTGTTTTCATAGCTCAAAACAGAAAACATAGTTTATTTTTCTCCCTCTTTTTTAATGGTTTTATTATTGTATATTACACAGGAGATGACAAACAACATGACTTACTAGAAATCTCTGTTGGCAGGAATTTTGGATCAATGGGAAGCAGTATCGTGGATGATGGCTTCCTTAGAATAAAATAGAGTAGAATAGTTCAGTTGGAAGGGACCTACAAAGATCATCTAGTCCAACCGCCTGACCACTTCAGGGCTAACCAAAAGTTAAAGCATGTTATTGGGGGCATTATCCAAATGCCTCTTGAACACTGACAGGCATGGGGCATCAACCACCTCTCTAGGAAGCCTGTTCCAGTGTTTGACCACCTTCACAGTAAAGAATTTTTTCTTAATGTCCAGTCTGAACCTCCCCTGGTGCAGCTTTGTGCCATTCCCGTGTTTCCTATCATTGGTTACCAGGGAGCAGAGAACGGCCCCTCCCTCTCCTCTTCACTTCCTCAGGAAGTTGCAGAGAGCAACGAAGTCACCTCTCAGCCTCCTTTTCTCCAGGCTAGACAACCTAAGTGTGCTCAGCCTCTCCTCATAGGACATGCCCTCCAGCCCTTTTACCAGGTTTGTTGCCCTCCTCTGGACACTTTCAACTATCTTAATATGCTTTTTATATCCTGTAGTCCCGAACTGCACGCAATATTTAAGGTGAGTCTGTACCAGTGCTGAATACAGTGGAAGAATCGCCTCTTTTGACTGTCTAGCTATGCTGTGATTAATGTACCATAAAATGTAGTTTGTGATTTCCTTGGCTCCACCCAGATTCATACTCCTCAAAATGGTGTATTAGAGACGTTTTCACCCACCTACTACATGTATTTGTATCTTCGTGGAATGAACAATGAAGGGAATTCATGTATTTCCAGAAGAGCTTCAGAGTTCCTTTTGCTCAAACCCACATGCTGGTTGTTAGGAAATGGAGAAAATACTTTGTCCAGTGCAAAGACCATAAACATTGATGTAAGGCCAGCTGTGGGCCCCTCCACATGACACTGTACAAATTCTTTTGACACCAGCTGGCACAGACTTTTCAAATTCATATTGGCCTCCATCCACCTCTGCTAGTCCTGTAAGTGAGATTTAGTTTTAGCAGAAAGGCACCATGTTCAAGAGTAAGAAAGCAGATCATTCATTTGTGGATCTCACTGCAGAGACTGTGAATTTCATTAGCTGTTTTTCCAAAGGAGACTGACTTCCTACATGAACGCAGTAATATTACTTGGGGTCAGGTCCTTAGCTAAGTTATGTGAACTCTAACTAAACAAAACCATGCAAACAACATGCAACTTCAGCAGCGTTTCAATAAATTTGGGAAGGAATGGAAGCCAACTCTGTGCTGGCTACCTGCGTTGAAACCGGACCAAACAGATGACCAGCTATTCAGTAAAATTAAGTAAAATCAAGTGGAAGAGAGATTTGATATGATTCAAACTGCCATGTAAAATCAAAACAGTTATCAGCAATTTACTGATAACAAATTAAACAATTAACCAATATTAAATAATTAATAAATTTACTGATAATTCATTACATAAATGTATTTGCAATGACATATCTGTACACTGATCTCTTTCTTGCAAGTAACTGTTTTAAAATCTTAAATGCAAATTACAGACGTCTGACACTTTTTGGTGGGGAAAACATCTATATCTAATAGACTGTGGTCACTGCTGTTGAAATATTTGGGCCCAGATCACAAATTTCAAGTAACACATGCTGATTTGTAATTGCTAAACCTTGTAGACAACTTTCCCCTCTTCACAGTGTTTCTTGCATTTTGCAACATGACACATGCTTATATAAAACAGTAAGCCAATAGTTAATTTACCCATTTGTTTTGTGCTTGTGGACAATGAAAACCACGGAAACATTGCAGAATCTCAGTTTGGATCAGAATACTGTAATTTAGGCCCAGATCTTATATTTTATCTTTGAGTCACAATAGCATTATAAATGACATTTTTTTTTCAGCCTATTCTGTAAGTGTTATTATGTAGTATCATAAACATACATAATGTTGTGAAACAACAATCCATAAAGTGTAACTGGATCAAAACAGGACAGAAGTCAATCCATGCATGTGAGGTGTTCTGAGCTTTGGACAAGTGCTATTAGAAATGTGATGCTACTGGGGAGCTTGTATTCTGGACAAGCTGATTTAAACTAGCATACCTGAACTTTGTGAAAGTCTGGATCCAGACCTCAACTTTTGAGCTCTAGCCCTCAATGCAATTAATTATGCAATACGTGGTTAGCAGAGATCGTTTCAGGAAACCTCCTCTACTTTTCAGCTGTTTGCTTTCTGCACAGATGAAGCATTAATCTTCTGGTAAGTTCCATTATTACGGTCTTTTCAGGAATGAGTGCTGAAATCACTGGCTGATGACACAAAGTGTTGAAATAAACAAGTATTAAATCATTAATAACTAAGCATAAGAGTATCATCTTGGCTGCCTCTAGAGGGTTTGGATTGGTGTGGGATACAAGTGATGTCCTTTGGTTTCTTCCTGTGTTGACTCTAAATCTGGCCACTCTGAGGCAAGCTTGGCAGCTGCAACACCCACATGCCAGTTCTGGAATTAAATTTTCCAGCAGTTGGAAAACGAGCTGGCACATTTGCTTGGCTGGTTTTAATAAAGTCATTTCTGGGCCAGGTCTAGAACAACCTGTGGGACTGTTTCATGGCCAAGCTGCTGGTGGGCTATTTGTTTTAACATGTCCATTATATTATGAAAGAATTTGCCTGTCTGTAGTATGTCAAAGGATGAAGGCTGGTAAAAAGGCAAAATGTACTGAATCTTCAAAATTCTTTATGGTTTTAAGGGAAAATAGGCACAGACAGTTTTAATCTATTTTTCTACAATACATTTTAAGTGAAGACATTTTATACTTTATAAGATTAATAGTTCTCTAATGGAATGGTCTTGTAGCATTTGAAAGAACTGGAATCAAGTTTTCTACTGAAATATATTGTTTCTGTAAAAATTACTTGAAATAGAAATTTATGTATAATCAGATGTTTAAAATATATTTTATTTAGTTATACAGTGGAGAGATTCTATGCGATTATTTCTTTAAAAAAATATACTATTGAGAGGATACTGTTTAATATTATGTTTTCTATTGAAGTTTATCTATGTTTCCATAAATCTCTAACAGGAAGGGCATTTGCATTTTTCCCCATTTGGAATACCACCAAAGCTTTCATCTAGTTAGAGGGAAGGGGATCCCTGCCTCCAAAACAAATCATTTTGGGGGGGTTGGAAAGTCAGTGGGGGAGTTAAACTGGAGTAAATCAATATCATTTACTTTCATTAACTGGTCAAATCCTGGCTTAAATTAAGATAATGACAAAAGTAGTGGAAACAGCATTCTCTCTATTGTATTATGATTAGGATACTTGTGCCATAGACTGTCTCAATCTATGATGTTTAAAAGTCTTCCTACAGACCAGATACAAGCATTTTGTATAAATATTTTAAAATATTTACTACAGAACAAAACCATATTGAAGTCGTATTTTAAAACTTACTTTAAACTGACTTCAGACTTTGCATAGCCACTGATGTTTATTCTTTGATCTTACACAGAAAAACTAAATCTTAAGCATTTTCCATCACCAGAGGTCATTTGAGCCATCCGTACAGTAAACGTCAGCTTTTGCCAAATCTCCAATTGCTTAATGCTGATAAAAGCAACAGAGAGGGCAGAGAAGGCCCATGAAACCCTGAGATTTCCCTGGTGGCCTTCCTTCTAAATGTTTATTTTTTCAGAGCTGCTAAGGAGCAAAGGACACAGCCTCCAAAGCAGCCTGACACTGGAGATGCATGAGGAAGAAAATCCTGCCCTGCAGAAGAGCAGCTACATGATGATAGTGTTAGGCTACTTTCTTGCTTGTCTGAGGGGTTGACTGTATTGTTCCCATAAGATTGCCTATGTCTAGGCTGTTTGGTGGTGGTGGGTTTCCTCCTTAAGGTCCAGCTCCTGGAGTTCTAAGGTGTTTTAATTTAAAATGAAGGAAGGATATTTCTAGTTCTAAAGAAGCAATGGTGAAAAAATGTTACACTAATCTGACCTAATGTCTAAGAAAAAAGATGTTTTTTATTTTTTATGAATAAAAAAATAGGATTTTGTTTGTGTTATGACAGTTTCTGAACCATTGAGGCCAGATTCAGGTGCTGTATTGCCCCTCTACATTTCATTCATCTATGTGCATTGCATTTCTCAGTGTAGGCTTAGAACAAAGCTTTGATTCTGCAAAAATGTTAGTATCTATTGGATTTGTCTGCTATGGAACAGGATCTCAAAGGCTTTATGACCAGTTTTCAGTCTTTTTTCCAGATTCATTCAACCCCTATGAAACACATATACCAGACAGTTCTATCTTTAAAAAATTAGTAAGTCAGCCCTGTAGGAAATCCCAAACTTTTTCTTTCTTTCTTTCTTTCTTTCTTTCTTTCTTTCTTTCTTTCTTTCTTTCTTTCTTTCTTTCTTTCTTTCTTTCTTTCTTTCTTTCTTTCTTTCTTTCTTTCTTTCTTTCTTTCTTTCTTTCTTTCTTTCTTTCTTTCTTTCTTTCTTTCTTTCTTTCTTTCTTTCTTTCTTTCTTTCTTTCTTTCTTTCTTTCTTTCTTTCTTTCTTTCTTTCTTTCTTTCTTTCTTTCTTTCTTTCTTTCTTTCTTTCTTTCTTTCTTTCTTTCTTTCTTTCTTTCTTTCTTTCTTTCTTTCTTTCTTTCTTTCTTTCTTTCTTTCTTTCTTTCTTTCTTTCTTTCTTTCTTTCTTTCTTTCTTTCTTTCTTTCTTTCTTTCTTTCTTTCTTTCTTTCTTTCTTTCTTTCTTTCTTTCTTTCTTTCTTTCTTTCTTTCTTTCTTTCTTTCTTTCTTTCCTTCTTTCTTTTCCTTCCTTCCTTCCTTCTTACCTGTCTAAATTTTATTTCTGATAGTGCACATCCTTTGGCATTTTTTGTGCCACTTTCAGAAATTATTCTTCTGTGGACTAAAAAGTTCTGAAAAACTAAGGTTTTGTCTTAAATAGTCCTTTAGCTACACTGTGATATTAAATTCCAATGATAAGCAGCGATTCACCTTTCTGTAATAAAATTCTTACCCTTCTCAATCTTAACATAAAATCTGTTACTATATTAGTTCTATTGCAGCTATGTGTAATGAATTCTAAACAGCATTAATGTCCTGATGTATGAGGTACAGTCAAATAATGTATAGTCTTAGTAGAACGATGCATCCACAATGCTGGTATCTCACCAGAAGCTGGTTTAAGAAGGCTAGAAAATGTAAAAATAGGCTGACCGAAAATATGGATGAGAATCTCTTCCCAAGCATGAGGGGAAGTGGGAGAGGGTGCAGAGGCGTTTGTGAGATGATGATAAGAACTGGCACCATTAGTGAAGTGATGGTGGAAGCTGACTGAACAATTCGACATTAGATTTGATAGGGGGTATACCAAGGATAAGCCCAAGGCCAAGTGTTTGTGAAGAGAGTGGGAAATAGTTCAGGCTGGAGCAATGCACAATTTTCAGTTAAAGCTAGATTTGTTATAAATTTACTGAAAAATGCATTTTCTATCATCCGTATGCAGTTCACATATATTGAATAGTAAATGTATCAGAGGAAAATAAAGTGCAGGCTTTTTTTCAAAAAGCTTATAGACAAGAGATTTTGGCATGGTCACAAAATACCTCATTTCCATTCCCTCCTGCATCTAGAGATTTTAATCATACTATCACACCATCTAAGACATTGCCAAAATGACAACCTGTTAGATATTCTAAGGTATATTCCTCATGGCGATAACACAGTTCTAGCTGACAAGAATAATTAAACGTGTCCCGGCGTACAGATCAGAACTTCCTGGGTACATAGCTAATCACTGGGTCAGCAAGTCATTTTCATACTTTTGTTCTCTGTCTTCATGATCATTTAAACACACATAGTGATTTAGCTCCATCATGAGTGATTTCAGCCTCAGTGAAGTTTACTTAGTAATCAAGATACCCAGCTGCTTGCTGGTGGTGACTTTGCTACTTGGGTGACTTCAGTTCAAATCCACCCACTTCCAGTTTCTAAATAGTATGCTTTCCTCCCACCCGTGTAGCCTATAGTTGTATAAGACAAGGTATATTTCTGGAAGTAGTAAGAGATAGGTTCTATAGCCCTGAATCAAACTAGAGAAGTGAAACTTAGTCTCAGATATCCTGGCTATATTCTGTAGTCCTCTGCTACTGGATAAGAGAAGATTAGTATCATGTCCTCCCATAGAGTTTGGTGAAGTTAGCCCTCACAGAAATGTCAAAAGTGATTTCTTTCCGTGTGAAATAAGCCCACCACACTAAACAAAGCTATTTTATTATTATTATTATTATTATTATTATTATATATGTCAAGATAAGTAAAACCATTCAAATTTGCTTTGAGTCCAGTTGGATCAGAAACAGGTTGCACAGAGAGATCCTTGGAGGTTTTCAAAACCTGGCTGGATATAGTCCTCAGCAACCTGGTCCGATCTAGTTTCTGACACTGCTGTGAGCAGAAGATTGTGCTGGAGACCTCCTGGGGCCCTTTGCAGCCTGAATTATCCTAGGATTATATGATCTTATGTTCAGTCAAACTTAGTGATTTTTATTGAGTTTGTCAAACGAGAAAAATCAATGCACTATGCATTTTAATATCTTCATATTACCAATACTCCTGTGTGAATTCATCAAAATTTAGTCTCCTTTGAGGTAAGTCAGAAGCTAGTAAGATGTTTCTTTGTTTTCATTTCATTCATTTATTTATTTTTTATTTATTTACTTCCCTCTATACCAGATAAATCAGATGGCTGAGAAAAAAGATCTATGAGCTCTAGCACTACTGATGGATGTCTGCATGGTACAAAATGAGATCACCAACATCACAAAATATTAAGGAAGCTATCTACCAAATTGTGATGCTTGAGAAAAAAATAAATAAAAACGAATCTCTATGCAGAGTTTTGTAAAATAAAAAATTCACACAGTATTCCTATAAATATAAAAACACAATGAAGTTTAAGTTTCATTTATGCATCCATAAAATTAAATTTAATTCAATATTAAAAAAAAGTCCCCAAACTATCCACCCATTTGTAACTTTTAAAAATAAAGCCTTAGAACATTTATCATAGAAAGCTGTAAGAAAATAGCTGAATGCCATTCCCAAGTGATATGAAGTCATGCAAGTTTATTGCCACTGACTTCAGCTACTATTATGTTACACTTTCAAAGTGTTCTGAGATGAATATGAAAAAAAAAAAAGAAAGAAAAGAAAATGAAAAAGAAAAATGTTTTCTTCCTTTTCTTCCTTTCTTTTTGTTGTCTGGATACTCCTCTGTGTTAAATTCCTATAAACTCAAAAAGTTTTAGGGCAGAGCCCTAACCATTAACTCAGCTAATCTGAACTTCGTATATAATTAAATTATAACTTTAATCCATTTATACATACATTAAACACAATTTTTATGTTTAACTAATGCATTCTTTCCAGAAAGATCTGGAGGTGAAGGATCTGAAGGTGTTAGGAGATAAAGCATCCTCTATTTCTGTGGATCTGTAAAAAGGCTGGCCAGGTGATTCTGTGCTTGTTTAAGTTTCTTTCCCAGTTGCTTTCCACAAAAAGCACAAGTCCTTTGTATACCATCTTTCTTCTATATAAATCTTACAAACCTGGGTTTTCTTCCTAATTTAATATAAATTTCTCAGAATCATCTGTAAGTAACTCTGAAACTGTATAACAGTCTTCTGGAATGTTGTAATGAATAAGGCTCAAGAACAGCTGTCCTTAAGAGACAATTACGATATAACTCAAAGATGAAATAATGCATCTATTAGAAAATGCACTAAATGCCAGTAACAAAGAGAAATCAACTTAAACAGTATTTTGAGTAACCTCTACATGAAATTAAATGTTAAGATAATAAATATCCTTTGTTCTTGGTCTAATGCTGAGAACTAATTTGTCCAGTCATCTCTGACAAAACACCATCCATATATTTTTGAACTCAGGTATCCTTGCTTTGTTGTTGTGCTTGGCTATGGCTCCAAATGCACTTGATATTTTTTTCAAGAACGCAATAGACAGTTGGTCCTTGTATGCCTATAAGTTTTTTTTTTTTCCTAATAAATAAACAAATAAATAAACAATCTCTTCCCACTGTGCCATTTCACAAAAGCTGTGTTCTGCTGTGACCCTTGGGACTCCCATTCTTTCTTAGCATCAGTGTGCCACAGATTGGCTTCATGGTGACACAAAACAGGCTGCTCTGTTGGAAAAGCACACACAACTAGCTGCCTCATTTTCTTCTGACAGCCTATGCTCAATGTCTTGGTGAAAATGTTCTGATATCGCATCTCCAAAGGAACTGTACAGACAGACCAAAACGCCTCTCATAAACACTGGGACAGTGGCATGAAAAATTCATAGCGAAATTCCCCTGAAGGTATCATTCTTGTTCATCCAGCAGCTTCCAAGTTGTATCAGGACTTCCACATTGATTTTCCATACCCATCTATAGAATATGGTACTGCTGTATCCCTGTCTTCATTTGAGTCTTCAAGCCATTTCATGACAGATACAGTTGAATAACTTTGCAACTACTCATATAACGAGGATCATAGGAAGAAGACCATTAAGTCAAACAAATAATTGCATTTTTCATTAACTGAAAAAAATGCTGTGAAGAACAGTCTTGATCTGGTTTAAGAAAAAAATCTTAGATTTTCATACTAAGAAGACAGAAAAAAAGTAGTAAAAGATAAACTTGATTTTAAGCAAATGATTCATTTGATCTGAAGTGAAAAATGTCATTTAATTTCAAGGGAAATTTTAGTTTATTTCCTTTTTGAATGGTTTTCATTTAATATGAGAAAATGTTAAAACTAAATATTTTAGTTATTCAAAAATATTATCGGCTGTCTATCATCTTACCAAATAAATTCAGCAAAACCAAGACAAATCCATGAAAAGTTTTGGTTGTTCAAGATCTGTATTGCAGTAAATAAACTACCCCAAAGAAAAAAAAAATGCTGATAATTACTAAAGATGTCTTTGTAAAAGACTTTTTTTTTTTCTCTAGAGCAAACAAAACAGTTTAGTTTGACAGCTTCTGATAATTTCTAAAAGAAGCAGAAACTTACATTTTTACACACTTTCTAACTAACTAGGAGGCTTTTCATATTGTAGATAAGACAAGCAGAGCTGTCCAGAACTTAAGGAGGTAAAATACTATATAATTTGAGATAAGCTTCACTCTACGGGTCTCTGAAGAATTTGAATATTTCGATGACATTTGCTAAAGAAATCACTAGGATAGATAAAGACCCATTATTCCTAGAAAATCATTCATTTATTTAACTTCAGTAACAAAATGCAGATTCCCATCTCATAAAACTTCTAGCTGGAACATTGTTAAAATGCAGCAAACCCAACTACTTATTAAGAATGCAATGCAACCAAGATAGAAAACAATAGGTGGCAATATCTCCTAGCAAGCCTAATGTGTAAAGTTCGATGCCATGTGCAATCTGCTGCCATATCCACTATCAATACTTTCCTTCTGAGTCACATGTAAGTACTGAGAACAGAGATTTAGTGTGTCCATGGAACACAATGTACATCCAACAGAACGGCATGTGTCCAACCCTATGGAAGGATGTACGTCACCAAGCTCTGCTGAAAGCCATTGGTGTCTCATTCAAACAGGAGCAACCCCTGAGCATTTGGGATCTATGGCAGGCAGGAATTTGACATTTGTTTGTTTTAAATAAGTGTTGTTCTGCCACTCTGTTCAGCTGCAGAACCACAACATGGTCTCTAGTTTGCTCACTTCAATGAAATAGTAAATGAAATCATTTTATGTGAAGAGCTAATTTATCCCAGAACTGTTTCTAGGTTTCTTTCTGTTTCTTTCTGGCCTTCATGCTTATTTCAGCTGACTGACTCATATGGCAATGGAGAGACCAGATCAATTCACTCAGTGCTGGTAATAGCAGTGAGGTTCTGTGTAAATTAGGAATTGTTGCATGAAGCAACAGTACTGAAGCTGGGCATGCAGCTGGAGAAAACGTTTCATCTAAGTCTGAAGAACTAGGACAAGATTTGCTGGATGTCAGATCTGAGAGATGATGACTGTTCCAATGTGACTCAAAAGGTATAGATTGTACTGGCAAGGCATTATGAAAGACACAGATAATTTAGATGTTAGCCTGGGAGCCAGTAAACCCATGTTTTATTCCTGGTCTGTTCACTAAGCCATTCTTTTTGAGGCCTCCCAAACATTTTCTGGTGTATTTAGAACATGAGCCCTCTGGGGTTGGGTTTGGAGTTTGCTCCCCCTCTCTACATGCCTGCACAGGGCTTCCTGCAAAAGGCTCTTGATTCTGGCAGAAGTTCCTATTAACTCTTGGAAGGCAGCTCAGGAAAACCTCATTGTCTTTGTGCTGTCAGAATGCAAGATCTTTCTTGAAACACTAGTTAAATATGAGAACATATATATATATATATATGTATGTATATATATATATCATGCCTCATCTTCATTTCCTGGAAGCACTCTGCTGTTCACTAGGTTCCCCTGCACTTAAAAAAAGTGACTATGCAAAGAACACTATAGAAGGGAAATCAGATAACCCCCCTCTGGATTTTTCATGCTAATCTAAACATGGAGTAAGGAATCGTGGAGAGCACTAGCCCTTTTCAGTTTAATTTTTCATCTGGCTGATACAGCACTTTTTTGGGAGGGATGGAATGTGTGCTGAGGAAAGAATGGAATGTGGCCATGTGGTTTGCCTTCTAGGTTAAAGTGTATAGATATATCCATGCACATACACACACAGATGTATGAACATGTTTCTACACCTTTGAATCAGACACTTAAGACACCTTCAGAAACAAGTGGATTTTCTATCATGATCAACCTTTTTGTGTTTAACTGGCTGATTTGGAAACAAGACTGTTTAAAATGCTGCTTTTTGCAAGCCGTACTTTTTGAGCTAATTCTCCAGGACACTTCAGGGTGTGTCATCAGAGTAAAACCTTGTATCTCAGGATCACTGTCCTGTCTTTTATAGCTGCTTGCGTGACATGATCTCTGTCATAGAACAGCCACAGCTGAATAAAGATATAAACCCTGGTTTTCAAAACTTAAGGTAGCTAGTGAACTCCCTTTTTGAGTCTGAGCTTTGCTTTTCCATGTTTTTTTTTCCCTCTCTCTTTAAAATGTACTCCCTAGGGGAATATGGGATTGAAGGATGGGCTTTCCAGAAACATTCATCAATAGTCTTGCTCACTAACTATCAACCAATTAACTCCGACCAGCACTCAGTGCTTGTACAAATCCACTCATATGGCTAATTAGTTACCTAAAATGAAATGATTTAGGCGATCACATGATTGTAGTAAAGAAATGACCCCCTCAAGTTATACACTTTCATTTGACTAGATGATTTCATGGTGACAATACAGCCACTACAATTCAGGTCTGAAAATTACAAACTGCTTTTCAGTTCTGCTCTGTTGATACTTACCTGAGGCAACATCTTGAGTGTAGTATTCATTCTCCTTATTTGGTCTGAAGAAAGTTGGCACATGGTTTGAAAAACCTAGTTGTGTACCAAGAATAGTCTTTTGGAATTAGAAAAGGGGAAAATGAGTTTAACATATGCATATATTTGTTACTTTAAATTTCTGAAATAGATGAAATGTTTACAGAGTATATGTGGAAATACTTTTCTTCCATAAAGAAACAATCAACAGATTAAAAATACACTTTAAAAGAACTGATACAGAAAATAATGGAATGCTTAGATTCCTGTATTGTGCAGGAGACTGGATTAGAAGAAGGTAGTAGCACCACAATGCTTTAAAATGACTGTAACTTTTGCGTACTTCACTGTCACTAAGAACAATCTTAAGAAATACAGTAAAAGGCTCGTTCTCTGTGTTTCTACTCTGTCAGCTGCTAATGCTAAATAAAACTCTGAGAAGTGAGTAAAGATGAGATTGTTCTGTAGGTTGGCATATCCCTGACAGCTTTAACCCAGCTAGCATGAACTTGTTGGAGATCCTGAGAAAGAACCCTTGCTCCTAACCCTTGTCCCAGACAACATTTTCATTGCAACTGCTACCCTTGCTAGCAATATTAAAGTTAGCATCTCAGTGTCTAGCCTATAATTGTAACCAGACCTCCATCTGATTACCCAGGGGTATCTCAAGAGTGGCTTCATTAATGAAAACAGGCTGCCTTGTGTCCTTGGGACAAGTGCAGGAGAAATACTGCTTTTGGTCTCCATTTAGAGGCCTGACTGAGCTTGGGCAAAAACTGCAATCAATTCTTGGCTTTTGTGGTATGAGAAGGAAAGAAAGATCCCCTGAAGAGAGTAGCATAATGATATTTTTTTCTTTTTTTCTTTTTTCTTTTTTTTTTTTTATATATTTCATATGTATTTTTTGTATCATTAGCTACTTCATGTCTTTAGGCAATGCCTGATATAGGTAAGAAGAAATGTGTTGAATGAGATGTTCACTTCTCAGTTAGATCACTCTAGATTGGGTGACCAACTCTCTCAAGCTCCTTTAAAAACCCAGCTTTCGAGCTTGTTGGGAAAGCTGCTGTTCAGTTCATACAAGAAAAGGAAATGGGCCTGCAGGGGTTTCATGGGGTGGGGACATAATGAAGGAAATTGAAAACCAAATGCTTTTCTTTCTGTAACTTCACAAACATTTGTCAGATATTAAATTAACATCATATTTGGTTTTGCAGGCTAAATCCCACATTAGTAGCTTCAGTTGCTAAATATGTAAAATCTGAACAGTTACTACTTTTTTTAATCAGCAAAATTGTTAGCTGTGTTCTGTTGGTGTTGGTTTATGGAGGCCCCAAATATCCAATGTCCTGCCAGTTTTGTTTTCTATTTTGGCTGACTAATTCAGACACAGAAAAGGGATTAACTTCGTTGTTCATCATGAATTGTTGGTGTAATATTGAGTACTGATTGCAGACTGCAAGCACTCACAGGAACACTATTAGCACTTATTACCCTTTACCATAAAACTTTTTTTCTTTTTTCACAGTTACTCTTCTCACCTAAGGCAATATATGAGATCCACTATTGACAGTGTGTGTTGGTTCCCACCCAACTAGTCCACAGAGAAAGAGGGTCACTGGGTTCTACTTCTGAATCTCTAAGAGAGAGCTTGTGAGTTTCGTTGCCTTTTTTAGCTCTATCGCCATGATTTATGAAATAATTATGTCAGCATTCTACAATATAGAAATTCATTACAGATTAACACTCAACTATCAGATCCAAATGGGGGAAAGGCAAACAATAAATGCTGCCTAACTTGGAGAAATATCTGAAGAACTGTGCCTGTAGAGAGAGTCAGAAACCTGCAACTCTTGCCAGTAAAGAGCCTGGTCTTTAATTTATTAAAAAGAGGGGTTTGCTTTTATTTGTTGCAAACTAGAGCTTACTCTATGTTAGCTCTCCTTTTCTTCGGGGTCTGTTCCTGAAACTGAAGGAACAGGGTTCTTTTCTTTGTTTCAATGTACGTATAATTGTATACCAAAATATCTTTGTCCCTCACCACCCATTGATTTGTGCACTTGAGCTTCAAATAACAAGGCTCCCTATAAATACCAGCTCTGAAGAAAATGAAAAACATACTTCAGTCAAGGGTGACCCTGTTCTCTTTGCAAATGAAACATAAATATTACATTTTCTCCAAACCCAAGTGTTCTGTTTACCTCTCAATTTGAGAAAAGTTCTCTGTATGCAGACTATCAACAAAGTCAGTAGTAGCTTTAATAACTTCAAGGCTTTAGACATCATTGAGAATTCCACTTTAATAAATTATTTCTTTCCCAAAATTTCATAAAGGTTATTATGTTTTAAGTATTGCAGTCAAAAGAATAAGCAGATATGGGGCTAAAATGCATGAGTTTGTATAAAATAGGCTGCAGCCTCTTGCTGCAGATGTTTGTCTGACAGGACTTGGGTGAAGCTTAAGACCATGTCATGAAATATTGGGGGAGACATAGGTGGAGGCTGTTAAGTTGCCATTTTACTACTTTAATTCATTAAGTATCTAAATTATACCTTGAGTAGCATAAGATTTTTTTATACAGTTGTCTTATTAGCATTTAAAATTGTGAATCTAAAATTTCAGAACATTTTTATGTAAATACAAATAGGTCTATACCACTTAAAGTTTATATATTTTTACAGGTTTGTTTGTTTGTTATATTTCTCTCAGCTTGTACACTGAATATTTCTACCCCCTCCATAAAGTAGATTAAAACATTTGGGCATCTACACTCTAAATGAATATTTAGTCTTTTAAAACACTCTGTAATGAATATTGAACATTTTATTTACCAATTATTCAATCTATATAATATGTTTGCTCATAAAGCATAACTGCATTGCCTGGGCTATTTGTCAGGGTTCTTTTTAGAACAGGGCCATATCTAGTGTTCCTTGTCCACCTAAAACTCTTTTGTCAGTAGAAGGACTGGGAATATAAAAATGGATCCCCAGAGGGATATATAGTAGCTATGAATAGTATCTTAGTTGACCACAAAGCAGAGCTGTTACTGGCACAAAACAGAGACAGCTCATTAGAGAAAATAATATTGCAGTAGTGGAAGAAATTTTGCTTCAAATTGCTTTCCAAATGTGGTGTTCAGAAATGAGATGGACCCCAACACCCAAAAAGGATGGATGATCTTGAGGTTAAGTTATGGGATTTTGATTCAAGGAGAGGTCTTTGCCAATGAGGTTTGTGCTAATGGACACACTACAGGCCCTGTCTGTGCCTTTGTTTTTTTTTCTAAACGGGAGTTGTTCCACATGAGGGTACAGGCCAAACTAATTATTTTTCTATTGCCCTTAAATGGATTGTGAGATACAGCTTCGTATGTTCTCATGTCTTCAAGAGAAAGAATGGACTGTGTAAAACTGGACAAATGCTGATAATTCTTTACCTGGCATGCAGGTTACTTGTGAAAATACTTGTGCACTAATGTTTTACAGGGAGGTTTAAAAATTTGTTTGTTCTGTTGAACAGAGTAAAAAATTTACAGCATTTTTCTGTTTTAAGAAACAACAGTCCTTTCGTTTTACTCAGGCCTCAGTACAGAATATGTGACTTACCCAGTCACACAAAATTTCACAGTATAGTTACAGGAGCCCAAGAGATGTCAATGTTTCAATAAAAAGATTGGGCAGTTCCTGAATGAAACCTGACCTTTCCCATTGTTCCTGCCTCCTAAAACAAAAGAATAAATTACATCTTCTTATGACAATATGAGTCATCTGTCACATTTACATGATTACTTAATGCACTATAAACTACTTAGTATATCATATAAAATGCTTATATTTCTCATTGTTTCCTTTTTTTATTGTAGCTTATTGTAATATAAAAATTCAGTCACCTACATTTTGGGTTTAATCCAAATTCAAATTAAATTTCTTAAACAGTTGGTATGCCCCCTAATTAAGGACAGCTATAATCCCTTCTGCTATGGCAGGCAATTGTAGATAATAAGTCGAAATACTGCATTTGTAAACCCTACTTTTTTATGGTTCTAGTGTGTTTTGCAAAACTTTGGTAGGGTCAATCTCATTTATGAGCTCCTTTAACAGCATTTTCCTCATACATTTTAAACTTTGTGCTTTATGCAATACATGGTAGGTCAGCTTCATGTAACCCACCAAAAATACTTGAACTGGGTCATAAGAGGTTCAGTCTAAATTGTTTAGCTTCCTTATCTTATAAGCATGTCTATTCTCCTGCTTTAAGTCTGGGTTCCTTTATTCTAACGGTCACTTTGTGACATTTCAAAGCTCAAGTCAGTTTTTCCACTTCTTTATATTTTATAACATTCTCAATGTTCAGATTAAGAACACAGGAACATAATATCAGCCCTTCTGGTTCAGTCTTGGGTCCATCTCCTCAAGCATTTATCTCCAATGAGTGGCCATAAGCAGACAGATCAAAAAATAATATATGACTTGACTTTATCCATTTTCACTGAAACCATGACATGTGAGTTACACACATTTTGTACTTTACTAACTGCAGTAGATCGAATAAATGGGATTAATTTACCTGACTATAAACATCTACGATCTAGACACGTACATCTGAGTTTATCACTGTAGGCACCTTATAGTCAGTGGAGAGAAATACGCTCCTCAAAAATTGAGTTGTACTCAGTTTATCCTGAAATCAGTAACTAGAATTCCTAAGAAGAATTGCACTAAAGCATCTGTTTTTCTCCAATGATTCTAAGGGGCGCCTGGGTCGACTAGCTAAGATATAGACAGAAAGCATTTAGATTTGGTCAGATGACTTTTACCCCAGGTTTCAAATTTTATTTTGTAATCAGTCATCTGAATCTTTCTGTTACTGATCCTGCATTTTTTTTCAGACTTAAATGTAAGTCATTCTGCCGTGGAAACCAGGCAAGGCTTTGAATTTTCAGAGATAAAACCAAAAGGTTCTAGGTCTGTGCCATATTTTTTAGAAACATCTTCATATAACAGGAGTGCAGGAGTGAACTGACCTCCATTTTCTTACAAATTTATGCTCCCTTTGCAGGACTTTACATTGTCCAGGAGTACCCTGAATCAACAAATCTCCTCACAATCCTGCATCTTGTTTTCATAGTTTTCCTGCAGGTAACCTGAACTCCTGAGGAGGTCAGACTTCTTCAGGTCCTGCCTTCTTTGCCTGAGTTGGTCACAGATATGATAGTTTGGTGGTTAGTCCTTTCTCTACCCATCTCAAGCCAACTTCTTAACAACAGTTTGTAGACTCTCTCTCATAAGTGTAACATTGTCTGTAGATTTCATTACAAGTACTATATCTCTTCCAAATATTTTGCCTTCTATAAAACAGCATACATAGGTGAAATTCCTGATTGTCAAAAATCCCAGATGACTTGTCTGCTTGACGAGCGGGTCATACAGGTGAACTGGCATACTGACATTTGTGACATGCTATAACGTGCAATAAGAGTTGGGTGCCTCACAACAATTTTTATGAAAATCTCTCCCCAGATGTTTTGATAAAGGATAAATTTTTAGCCGATTCTGACTGTGTGCCATCACCGTCTAAAGACCCAAGTTTCAGGGGGAGAAAATGCCTAAACCAGGCATCTAACGTTCATGGGAGTTCAATGTCACAGACAGTCTGAGCCCAGGTATGTGGTCCAAAACTCTCACGTCAACAGAAGTCTCTCCAGTTGAGAACAAGGGTGAATAACTAAGTTCTGCTCTAGCTCCGATGATGCCAAGGCTTAGCTGGCTGAATCTGCACTTCATCAGGATGCATACCAATCTCTATATCTAGGAAGTCCTGTGATGCTGCAATCAGCCAGTGATGCCCACAGCCAGCGAGAAACACACTGTGCTGTTAATCTTCCCAATGGAATAGGAAGGAACACAATAGGCTTGTTGGTTTTGTTAATCAACTTAAGAGAGAACAGGGAACTTCTCTCTCTTCCCTCTGGAATTGCAAGCAATGTGTAGCTGTTTAGCATCTTTTACCTTGGTAGACCACATATATATGCTCAGTGGAATAAGTGGCAAATACAACAAGGACTTCTGAAATATGAGATGTGTTCAGGCTGCTGGTGACTGCAACAAGTAGTGGAAAATGTATGCAAACTCTTTCCAGCATAATGTTCCTAATGGACAAACCTGTAGAAGTACTTAAATGTGAGTGCAGAAAATTACATCTACACACATCATTTTAAATGTTTTATTATTAGCACATCAATATTTCATAATCTGGGTCACTAAACGGCATTAGTAGAGGAAAGATCTAGTTCAATACTACTATAGTGTGAGTAACTGAAAATAGTTCTTTTGTTATAGAAACAGAAGCTAGCAATTTCTATCATATATATATACTTCTATAGACACTAATGTACAGTAGAAAAAAATAGAATTTTTCTTTTCATTAAATGTTGCTGGGAAAAAAAAGATATCTTAATTTTGTGAGAACTTTAACAGTACAAACACTTATTTTTTCATAAAACTATCATATGCATAAACTGAAAACTTTTAGCTAATTAGGTATTGAAGCGTAGTTTATACTTTGGTGGAAATAACTATGTGAGGCAGTAGATTAAGGGGAAATTAAACAGGTGTGCATGAACAATCACCTAAGCAAGGGGGTAATAAAATAATAATTGATGTTTTGTGACACTTTAAGAACTGATGTCACAGCAAAATTATTCAAAAAAAAAAATTAAAGAAAAAAGGAAACCCAAGGAAGCTGAGTTCTAGTAGACCAGTGAGGTTCTCATCTAGGTAAGCTGGTAGGAGTTCCCATATGTAAATTTGGATGACATTTGTCATAAGGCCCCTATCTCTTCTATCTCATTTATAAGGCTTCTATCTCATTTACTCTGCTGTACAATTGTTGGTGAGGGTTTTATCCTAATATGACAAACTCTACAAAGTTAAGGGCAAGGCTCCTCTCTGATGGCAGGACTCACTGGTATCCCTAAGGAAAATAATATGGATTGTCTATGAGGTTAATAGCATAATAATAGGAAACATGACAGTTTTCAGAATTTCTGAAAACAGCTAAAAATAGTGTTCTATGCTTTGGGAAAATTAGTCAATGCGTGATAGTACTGATGAGGTGATGTAACTCAGCTTTCTGCCTCATCATTGTCATGATAATGTTCTTCTGGAACCAGGCAGAACTGGACTGCTCTTACCTCAAGTTGCTTGTGCAGTATCAATTTCAGTTCATTCAGCAGAAATAGCTTCATCCCCTGAGAAGAGCCATTCCTATACTTTTTTAGCCTGGCCTCTGAACTGTTATGAGGGATTGTTTGGAGTCTTAACAGTTAGAGTCCACATGTGAGGAAGAAACAGTTCCCTCCAAACAAACTCATAGTTCCCTGGAGATTATTCCCTGGATCCAGATTACTAACAGTGGGAGTAAAGCCAACACAAAGGCATAAAATATTATGGAATGACTTAAACAATGTGGCATGGTTCTTAGGATGAATTTCCATAGCCCAATATTCATGGATGTTGATTGTTTGCTGCACAAGATGTGGTATAAGATGTTAATTATTTTATTTATAATTGTTGAAAATATTCATTTAAGTTTCAAAATAAATGTGTTTATGCCTTCTTGGTTTGTTTCTGACCTCCATTGTCAGAATTAATTTATTCATTTATGTGTTCTCTCACACTTGTTCCAAGTGCAGATTTTCAAATTACTGTACCATGAACAGGACCTTCTATGACATATACCAGTGTAGTACTGTAGCTAGTGGAACTACAGCTATGAACAGATTTTTTATAAATAATAATAATAATAATTAAAACTAGAATGAAATACACGTGTAAATAATATATGTAGTAGAATATTTGATTTATAAGTTTGAGCAGGTAGGAATATGAACAGATCAGTTGGCTACATGAATCCAATTTACATTCATTCTGGGTAATCTGAAATGTTTCTGTAGAACATTTTTATATCATCAGCCCCAAACTGCCTATTCAAAATGCTCCTTTACACTTTGAGCTATTACTTGTGCACATGCAGTAAAGGAATAAAGCCTTTAAAATGAGAGTTATCCTGTGACAGAATATTGTTCATTCATTGTGCAATTCTTGGAACACACAGATGTCAGAAATGTGGCTTTACAATTCAATATGTAGATGAATCAGGGTGTTATATGTATTTTTCAAAAGAAAATAAAACTACTTGTCACTAAGTACAAATACATCTTCACTAATACATATTATCAATGTTTTTACTGTAGTCCAGTTAAAGATAGAAGTACTATATGACTGATAATTACTGGAGAAATAAGTCTGAACTCTTTTTTTTTTTCTTATGAGATTCTTTTGAAATACTGTATTTCCTATCTTGATGTAATGGATCCTCCATTTGCGAAGTAAAAGAACAAAAGCAGGAACAAGCAAAGTGGATTTAGTTGGAAATGGAGTCCTTCATCTTAAACATCCTCATGCACCTCTGAGAAAGATCTCCAGAGAGAACAATGGGCAAATATAGAAGAATGATCTCTCTACTGCCTTTTTCTGGGTGAGGGTGTTCTGATTAACTGAAACCAGAACTGATTAATCTGAACCAAATCACTGCCTAAACCAGCAATCCACCCCCTCCACCATTTGGCTTCACACCCCTGCCATCCCTCTTGTGAGGTCACAAGTGTTTTCATGGTGTATCAGATCAGAGAACTCATGAAGACAAACGCAAGATGTTTTGTTGGCTTGTTTGTGGGGCTGCTATTTAGCTGGATTGACAACTTGGAGACAAGGAGGACTCCACACTGAGTCTTCCTCCTCACTTTGGGGACAGAAGGAGGGAACAAGGTCAAGAAAGGTCAAGAAAGGGCAAGAAAAAATTTCAAACATCCTCAGCAAGCAGAAGAAAGAAGTCATTGTGCATGTGTAGCTCCATCCAAGGAAATTTTATTTCAAAATTCAACAAGCTTTGATGTAGTTTTAGCTGGACTTTTGGAGCCTAAGTACTGTCTCCAGCACCTAAGCTCTGAACAAAATCTTGCTAGTCCTAAGGAACCTAACTTGAGTTTTACTGCAGAAGGCTGATCCCAAGTGAGAGAAATTCCTCATATAGACATCTGGAAGCATCTTGATGATGCCACAGAGTAGGTATAGAATGCTACAACAAAATGACTGAGTCACACGTTCATAAGATTTTATATATACCTTTGGCTCACAAGCAGGTCAGGGATTTAAGTGTCAGCAGAAATTTAAGAAAATGCATGCCCCCACTCTGTGATAACTAGTCACCACTAGCACTCAAATCAGGGCTGATTTGTTGAATAGCAGTGCGAAGATGGGCACTTGTCCACTGGGACCTGCACTGACATTGGTGTCAGCAACTCTTTCCACATACACAACTGGAGAGATTTCAAACAGCAGTAATCTGAGATAACCCTGAGCTTTCTTCCCAAATCGAAACAGGCCAGGATCAAAAGTGGGCCTAAGCCTTTGCTGCTTGGGCTGCTCTCCAGTAAGAACTTTCAGTGGCTGTGACCAAAGTTGGACAGGAATCAGAACAAAGCAGATTGGTAAAACCTAAGAATTTCATTACCAGTTCCCTGAACCATCCAACCTTTTTTCAAACAGGCTTTCTGCCAATTTTCTCCCAGATGATATTGTTTTGCCACAATGTACTAGTTATTTAAGGAATACTTCTTTAAATACCAACCTTTTAAGGTAAAGTTCAAATTTTCTCCTGCTTTTTTTTTTAAAGTTATAAGGGAAAAGAAAATCTTAGAAAGACTCTTTCTATGCCAATAGAAAGACAAGAATTTTCCACCTTGCTGCTTAATTGGCAATATAATAGTTTAAAATGTACTTTTAAGAGGTTTGGACACACTAACTAGTATTATCCTGTCCAAATAGCATTAGTGCTTTGTTAACACTCACTTATACTGCGCTCAGTATGCAAGAAACCTTCTTGCTGTTATATCATAAGGTTAATTTCTAAAATGTCTCTAAACTGTCAAACTAACACTTAGATGAAGACATATATGAAACATTTGAAGTAACTTAAAAATCTGAAATAAAATATAAATTATCAACCTATAAAATATGGCACCATATTTTTTTCTGGTAGAGATTGGGATTTTTTTTCTGATCTGGCTTCACCAATGTGTAGTTGAGTGCATTCTGGATGAAAATGATGTTCCCAAGTTCTGCACGTGATGAATTTGCAAGCTATAAGTATGCAGGTGTGAAATCTGGCACCTTCCAAGCTGCACATTTGTACTTACAAATTCACTCAAGATTTATAGCCATTACTAGCAGATGATGTCATCAGCCACTGCACATATTCCCTACCTCATTTTCCCAAGGTAGGATTTAAATTTTTTTGAGGAATGTTGAACTGGCAATGAGCACTGATAATGAGCAACAAACAGCAGGGACAATGTCAAATTATTTTTATACCACATCACTATTCCTTTGTGGTTAATACTCTGCAAAATGTTAATGCATCAGCAACTTTGTTACCACATATATGCATCTCCCACAGTATCAGGTTTTTCTCTTACCTATAATTTCAAAATTGCTAATGCAGCAAGAAGGTGACCAGCTCAGAGAATCTACCCTCCAGGGAATGGACATAAAATCAAATCCTGCCCTAATCAGACAAAAGTCCTTCTAAGATTACTAGAAACTGTTATATGAGTTAGACAAGTAGGTCTTGGCTCATTTTCACTCTAAATAAGTACAACTTAGCCATTGATTTATAGCAATGGGCTAAATTCTGCTCAGTAGGATTTGGGTAAATCTGAAGTAACCCATATGGGTATCAGTGGGCTTATTCTGTACAGTCACCAATGCAAATAAGAGTACAAGAATCTGGCTCTTCATAAGGTTGCTATTTATTCAAAATATGCTCCTACAGGCTGTTCACATTCTTTCTGCAAATATTTTAGTTGTGACTCAGGGCTATGGTTTCAATGTGAAATGAATCACAAAAATATCAGACAACCGGACTTCTAATGAATGGTATGTAAAGAAGAGATGAAGCCTGTATTGAACAGTGATTTGAAAAACAGCAGACATTTTTGCTGCCCATAAGGGGCAGTCATGAATCATGCAGTGGAACATACACTCTACCTTGTCTATGAGTTATGGGAATTTTATTTCTTACAGGGAACTAGAGAAACACTTCATGGAAGAATTACTGACATGTGCCAACATCTTTTATGGCAAGATGTTGTTGCCCAGCAGTAGATGAACACAGGATATACCAAGTACCATATACTGCATGTCTACTTTGAAACACTGCTTCTTCCACAAGGTAATACCACACTAAGGTAACGAAGATGTGCCATTCTAGGCTGTTGAAGCTAACTACATTATGGTTGTGATCTTTTTGCTTCTTTTCTTCCTGGAAATCATGAAGTCATCACAATTTTTACATGCTCTTGCAAGATTGCTTATAAAACTTAATGTAGGCAAGGAAAGTGTGAGTTTGTCATAATAAAGCCCCAGTATATTTTATCATAGGGGTCTGTTCTTCCGAAAACTTCCATTTTGAATACACAATATTTATCTAAAGTTCTTCCTGCACAGAACTTGGACTGGGTTAGACCCTCTTTCTGAGCTAGCAGCAATGTTGAAGTGGTACTTAAAACTTAAATATTGAGTTAATGAGGGAAAGTTTCTATACAGCTGTTCTGATTTTGCAACCATACTGAAAGATCATTACTTACTGACTAACCTCATCTAATGTTATGCCTCAGTGACAGCAGAAAGGCACCTTTTAAGTCAATATATTGCTGGGACTGACCTCTGGAGATTTCCATTCTCTCCATTGACTAGAGAAAGGAATTAGAATAATTCAATTTTTATCATATAAAGTATTTAAATTGGCTGAAATAAGCTGAGACAAAAGTGCTTGAAATAAAATTTTATTTATATTGGGAAGGCCTATATTTACAGATATAGATATTTGTAGACGTATAAAACTACCACTTCAGAGAAGTGTCATCATGTTTTTAAACGACACCTACATATTTCCAAATTTACTGTGTCATCTCATCAAAATAAAGCATTATGGTATAACACATGAGATACTGTCTGGTTTGGAAACTCAGGGTTCATGAAAATAGTATAGTTTAGGTTTGCAAAGCATACAGGAGTTTCTGGATTCATAGAATCACAGAATTGTTTGGGTTGGAAGGAACCTTAAAGATCATCTAATATCAACCCCTCTGCTATGGGCAGGGATGCTACCCACTAGACCAGTTTGCCCAGGGCCACATCTAAACAGGCCTTGAACACTTGCAGGGATGGGGCATCCACAGCTTCTCTGGGCAACCTGTTCCAGTGCCTCACCACCCTCTGAGTAAAGAATTTCCCCCTAATGTGTAATGTAAATCTCCCCTCTTTTAGTTTAAAGCCATTTCCCCTTGTCCTATCATTATCTGCCCAAGTAAAAAGTCACTCTTCATCTTTCTATAAGCCCCCTTTAAGTACTGAAAGGCCGCAGTGAGGTCCCCCCAGAGCCCTCTCTTCTTCAGGCTGAACATTCCCAGCTTTCTCAGTCTTTCTTCATAGGAGAGGTGCTCCAGCCCTCTGATCATCTTTGTGGCCCTCCTCTGGACCCATTCTAACAGGTCCATATCTTTCTTGTGCTGGGGACCCCAGGCCTGCACACAGTGCTCCAGGTGGGGCCTCACAAGGGCAGAGTAGAGGAGGACAATCACCTCCCTTGACCTACTGGCCATGCCTCTGTTGATGCAGCCCAGGTTATAGTTGGCCTTCTGGGCTGCAAGCGCACAGTGCTGGCTCATGTCAAGCTTTTCGTCCACCAGAACCCATAAATCCTTCTCTGCACAGGTGCTCTCAATGAGTTCTTCTCCCAGTCTGTACTCATGTGTGGGACTGCCCTGACCCAGGTGCAGCACCTTGTATTTATACTTGTTGAGCCTCATTAGGTTCACGTGGGCCCACTTCCCAAACTTGTCCAGGTCCCTTTGGATGGCATCCCTTCCTTCTGCTGTATCTACTGCACCACTCAGCTTGGTGTTGTCTGCAAACTTGTTGAGGGTGTACTCAATCCCACTATGTCATTGATAAAGATATTAAACAGCACTGGCCCCAAGACAGACCCCTGAGGGCCACCACTCATCACCAGCCTCCACCTGGACATAGAGCTGTTGACCACAACTCTCTGGGTGCAACCGTCCAGCCAATTTCTTATCCATAAAATAGTCCACCTTTCAAATCCATCTCTCTCTAATTTAGAGATAAGGATACCATGGGACCATGTCAAAGACCTTAAAGAAGCCCAGATAGATAACATCAGTCAGTCTTCTCTTGTTGATTGATGCAGTCATTCCATCATAGAGGGCAACCAGATTGGTCAGGAATGATTTGCCATTGGTGAAGCTGTGCTGGCTGTCTCGGATTACCTCCTTGTCTTGCATGTGCCTTAACATTGCTTCCAGGAGGATCTGTTCCATGATATTCCCATTCACAAAGGTGAGGCTCACCAGTCTGTAGCCCCTGTGTCCTTCTTTCTACCCTTTCTAAAAACGGAGAGTGATGTTTCCCTTTTTCCAGTCACAGGGAACATCACCTGACTGCCATGACTTTTCAAATAGGATGGACAGTGGCTTGGCAACTACATCAGCCAGTTCCCTCAGGACCCTGGGACACATGTCATCAGGCCCCATAGACTTGTAGCTGTTCAGTTTCATCAGGTGGTCTCGAACCTGCTCTTCGCTTACAGTGGGAGGGACTTTGCTCCCCCAGCCCCCGCCTAGAGGTTCAGGGACTCAAGAGACGTGGGAAGCCTGACTGCCAGTCAGTTCTCTGAGACAAAGAACTTGTTGAACACCTCAGCCTTCTCCATGCCTGTTGTTACCAGTTATCTCTTCTCCTTTATCAGAGGGGGTACACTCTCCTTGGCCTTTCTTTTTTCTGACCACTGTACCTATGGAATCCCTTCTTGTTATTCTTTGCATCCCTTGCCAAGCTCAGTTCCATCTGTGCCTTGACTTTCCTGATCCCATCACTACACATCCAGATGGCATCCCTGTACTCTTCCCAGGACACACGTCTCTGCTTCCACTGCCTCTGAATTTCCTTCTTACACCTCGGTTTCACCAACAGGTCCTTGCTCAGCCATGCTGGTTTCCTGCCTTCCCTGCTTGATTTCTTACACATGGGGATGGACAGCTCTTGTGCTCTAAGAAAAGTGTCCTTGAAGAGTTGCCAGCTCTGGTCAGGTCCTCTGTCCCTAAGGACAGTGTCCCAGGGGATCTCATCTACTAGGTCTTTAAACAGCTGGAAGTTTGCTCTTCTAAAGTTCAGGGTCCTGACTTTGCTCTTTGCCAGGCCCATATTCCTCGAGATCATGAACTCAACCAGGGCGTGGTTACTGCAGCCCAGACTGCCTCCAGTCTTCACCTCTTTAATGAGTTCATCCACACTGGTGAGCACCAGGTCCACTAACGCTTCTCCTTTGGTTGGTTTGTCTAATACCAGGACCAGGAATTTATCCCCAGTGCACTCCAGGAGTCTCCTGGATTGCCTGCAGCCTGCTGTGTAGCTTTCCCAGCAGACATCCAGGAGGCTGAAATCCCCCATCAGGACGAGAGCCTGTGAGTGCAATGTTTCTTGTAGCTGAAGGTTTCTTGAGGAAGGCCTCATCAACAGTCTCCCTTTAGGATTGAAATGCATACAGTTCCCCCAAACATTTTGTTTGGTTTTGGGGTGGCTGCCTTTTTTTGGATCCTCTTTGCAGTAAAAATGCAGAAGACATTCATCAAAGCCTTCTTCTGGGATTTTTTTTTTTTTTTCCAACCAGCTCTCTAAATAAATAAATAGGAAATTTGGCTTTTTCCCATTTTACACATTACAACCTATCAAACATAATAAACATGACATACCAACACTATGAACTGTAAGGTCTGTGAAGTATGAAGCTTCTTCTTATTGTGTCTTCTTACTGTTCTGTTGAGGCCAACATAGTTGTAACACAAAACACTATTAATTAAAATATTAAAGTCATGGCCCAGATAGTCAGCTACTGTAAGCCACTCAAGGCTTAGACATTTAAACACTCTCAGAAAAGAGGCCTCATTTTTAAATCTCTTTCACTGTGACATCTTATTAGTCTGGTTGTTAAAACTGTGAGAAAATGATTACTCAGAAATTCACAATGTTCATGGTCCCACACCCCTTTTTTTTTTTCCTTTTTTTTTTTTCCATTTGATGCTGTACCACCTTACCATATTATGGATAATCCATTATATTCTGACTGTGTTCAGCTTGGACACAGCTTTGGGCAGCTCTGTTTACGTTCAGAAGAGCAGAAATGCACAGCAGCTATCTCAGTGTCCAGGCTTTCTATCTGGTCCTCATATTACTGTCTGCATATGTCTGGTAAGGTAGTTTTCTAAATTTGTCACTATTAGAGCAATGCAAACTATTTATGAGAAAATCTCCAAACCACATGAAATGCACCTGTTTCCATGTTTCACTGTAGATATTAAATTAATCCCAGCTTCATCAAACATTTAACAAAGTTCAAAAATCTTTCAAATACACCTGACTGAGGTGTAGTTCTGCATTTAAGATATCCAAGGCTCAGAGTGCACATGAAATCAAAGAAACATCTTTTTGTTTTTTAATTCAGTTTTGCTCTGTGCTGGATCAGTTCAGTCAGGTTCCAAATCTGAAATAAAACTTTTCCTTCTCCCTGAACTTTCACCAAACTTTTCTGTCTGCTAGAAATGTTATCAACAAGAATAGCTCTGAAGACCTCACCTGAGGCAAAGCTCCCATCTCCCTTTTCCTCAAGGGAAGCTTGACCTGGCTAAGAGGGCTGTTAATGAGCAATAAATAATAGAGGCAGCCTCAGGTAAATACCAGAATGCTACTCCTATGTAGTCAGCACCCTGCTGTGAAAAACATCAGCAATTCTGAAACTGTGAAGAAGATGTTTCCCGAGAGAAAGTCAGTATTTACCTGCTGTTCTTATTTACTACTTGTTTAGCTTGATGTACTGAGCATAGTATATGGTCCAAGTAAATATAAGGTTTACCCAATAACACAGACCATGGATTACTATGATGATATTTCTTTTCAAAATTTTAACATGTCCAGGTGGATCTGGCAAGGAAGAAGCTTAGCAAATTCAATCTTTGCATGTTCTGAAGTATCACACTTAAACATAGGCACTTTCTATTGTATTCTGTTCTAGGGAGAATCTTACACCTCTTCATCTCAATTCCTTTCTACAGAGCATGAAGTCGTGTAACTAATACCTTCAGAGTTTATCTCTCTGCTGTGCGAGGAGATACACTATGCATATCATTGCATTTTAGTAACAGTTTTTGGGAGGGAGAGTGGGAGAGCTGAGTGATAAATGTGATAAATGTGCTGCGTGTATTGATTAGAAAAGTGGGTCGGATGAATGGCATGTGATAGACAGGACAACACAAGTTGTTGTTGTTGTTTTTAATGTTTCTTTTCCTGTGAGAATTAATTCCAGAAACTTGGATCAACCCCTTGAAAGGAATGTTTTTTTCCTCTGCACAGACAAGCAATACCTTCTGGGTAGAAAGCTTTTGCTGTGCCTGGGGAGGGGATTTTGCATCCCAGGTTCCCACCCCAGTGCCAGAGAGATTCTTTGAAAGCCTGTCCACGCTGCCAGCTGCAGACAGACTCACTCCTCCTGTGTTAACCCCAGAACCAGAAAGGCGGTTCTGGATAAACTTGCCAAATCAGGCCTGGAAGCAGAGTAGTCACGTTCACACACAAAGGGCAGGGTATATTAGCTTGGGCACAGTGCCAAGTACATGCAGCTATACTGCTTCCAGATGCAAACTGGTGAGTCCACACAGTCCTACTCTGCACTTGCATGGACTTACTAATTTAGATCTCTGGACCACAATCTATTTTGCCCTTAGCTATCCTGAGTCCAGGCCATCAATCATCTTGCAGACAAGGGGAAAGACTTTCAACTCCCTTCTATTTTTTCTTCCTATAGGAGGCCAGTGGAGAGAGAGGACTTTCTGGGGTGGTTATATAGCTCATGTTGTTGTGTTACACTACTGCATATAGTTGCAGATTCCTAGGACAGATGGCTTAGCGCCCAGTTATATCGCATTACTGAATTCCAGATGGGAGGTGAGAAAAGCTTGTATAAACTCAGACGGAGGTCATCATCTACTAGGAGAGGTGGAATCTCCTTGTCAGAAACCAGGAGCAGAGGAAAAGGTCGAACTCTTTCATCATTGCTGTATTAAACACTGGAATTTTAGAGGATACTGTCTTAAATTATCATGTCTATGATCAGTGCTTAACCTCCTTTAAATTCAGTCATTACTGACACATTTGTGTGGTTAGTCTCTGTTGATTCTGATGCTGCTCAGGCCAGAGCAGTTCAGGTGCACACTGCTGAGAGTGCTCCTACGTGGCAGTGCAGCTTGGGAAGCAAGCACAGGCAAATATTAGGTAGGCTATCTGGAAGAATTAATCATGCAAAGTCTACCATATTTTTGCTTAAAATGATTTTCAACCAAACAGACTAATGTTCCCTAGACACGAAAGAGGGAAAAACTACTACCCAAGATCAAGGAGTGGCCAACCAGTCATGGATCTCATATTGGGGAACTTGTAGAGGCTTCAGAGCAAGACACTGCCTGTCTGAGCAGAGTGATTTTTTCACTCTGTCCCTTCACCCTAATATCAGGAGTTCAAGTTAATGAAAGCCAGTGTCATATAATTCAAAACTATGGCTGTGTTGTTAATATCCAGGAAGAATGCTAGATGTCAAGAAGTAACTAAGATATGTTTTTTTTTTTTTTAGAAACAATTAGCTTTTTGTCCAAGAATGGAGCTCTCATAAGAAATCAATGAAAGATAAAACAACATGCAAGAACAGTTTTGTACTAGAAATCATCCAAGCTAAATAACAAAAACCAAATCCGAATCTTAAAATCTAACCACCTTTTAGAAACCAGTCTGAAAGGGATACAACTAATCAGGAAACCACATCCCTGTCCTTCAGGCAAAATGAGATATTGAAAAGCTTTCCTTTGAAGAATTAGAGTGCAAAAGCACAACTGAAAACAATATTCAAAATGTACCACCCCATCTGCAGAAAGATTTTATTGTTTTGGTAATCTCTAAACAGCTCGTTTTAATTGTGTCCTAATAGTAGCTGAAATTATGAAACAAGAATTATGTGAAACCGAGAAACCTGATACTTTCCATTTTAAAAATATTTAAATACAACAGGTTAAAAAGTATTTTTAAAGAATTGATTTTCCTCCAAGTGTTAAGAAGTTGCAGCAAGTGGTCTTTCCTTATAGAAAGTTTCAAACTGAAAATGGTAACCACACCAGGTTAAAAACTCTGTGAAATTCCAACTCAGCTGCAGAAAGTAGTGGGAGCTAGAGATGTGTGGATGAAGGTTGTGATCATTGGCTTTCATCTGCAATAAGCTTTGTTTTAGCTACCTCGTGCTAATCTGGTCTTGTCATTACATTCCCATCCATTTTCTCATAGGTCAATAAAATAACAGCCATAAGCTTCAGTCCCCAAAGTCCGGCAAGTCAGAAGCTGGAGCTAAGATTTCATGACACAAATATTTGGGGTCTTGTGTTGCAAATCCTCAGCTACCCTTAAAGTAAATTAGAGATTAGAGGAAGGGGAAGCAGATGTGTAACTAAAGACTCACTCAGGAGGGGAAGGGGAATTCTCCCCTGCACAGAACATCCACCTGCTTATTATCCACTAAAGTAAAAACTCCCTCTGTTGTAATCTGCCATAACTATTACAGTAAACAGAAGTTGAGGACATTTAGCACCCCAGAGGACCGACATGTTAAGAATTAACATTTTTCTTCATGCATTTTGTCAACACTAAAAGTAAAAACAATTCTCTGCTACAAGCATAAAAGAGTTTTGCATAAATGACCAACAGACAGTAACTAGGAGTTACAACATACCCAACAACTTAGAACTGACAGAAACATTTAATATTCTATTCTGCTCTTTTTGAAAGGCTCTTTACTGTCCACTGTTTGAGGGCAAATAGGAATGTTAAAATCTCTCTCACAACCCTGGACTTCAGGAGAACAGATTTTGGCTTCTTCAAGGATGTGCCTGGAAGAGTCCTGTGGGATAAAGTCCTGGAGAGAAGAGAGATCCAAGAAGGCTGGAACACTATAGACAAGTCCATTGTCTGGGCCACACTGGTAACTTCTAGACCTGGGAAAAGGTGCATCTCCTGCATACATTTTCCTGGTTCATCCCTAATTGGCACATTTCCCTATAGAGTGCTCCTTGGGCTCTGAAAGGGACTGAGGGAAGCTCATCATCATGACTTTTGCCATTACTCGTGGATGAAGAGCAATGAAAACAGCTCTGGTGTTTCTTATTTGGCATGAACTTGCTGTAGCTATGGCCTTGCCAAGAAAACTCCATGATGTTCATGGATGAATGCTTCTTGAAGTCCCATCCTGGGACCCAGGAGTATGAGTGTGTGCTGTAGCCAAGGATTTTGCCATGCCCCCCGTTACACCAGAACACAGTCAAAGAGCTGTGTTCTTCCATCGCCCGTGTGTATGGTCCCAGGGCTGCTTTAAAGATCTCTGCCCTCAATAGTTAGCAGTGTTTCCAGGAGTTATGCCTGTTATCTTGTACATTCATTATGGCAGAGCTATAACCTCTTCTGTCCCTGACTTCTGTTTTTATTCCAACTATCAGACCATGCTGGCTATTATTCATAAAGGGAACATCATTATTTTGCTTTATAATTTTGTAATGTGGTCTGAATTGTCTGGAAAGGGATGGCAAGGAAGAAGGAGGATCACTAACTGTCTGCAAGGAAGCATGGAAAGGCAGGCAGGGCTGAGCAGAACCTAGGTCACTTCTAGAGGCTAAACAAAGAGGAGAAACAATGCAAGAGGAAGTTATGAGGATTACCCGTCTTCTGTCAGGGGAAATCTATTCAATTTCTATCTCACCAGCTCCATTTCACAATACTACTAAGGAAAGTTATTTTTTCTTATGTCAAGGCTCTAAATAAAAACCAGAAGATGTGGAAAAAAAAAAAAAGGAAAAAAAAGAGTGCATCCCAAGTAGATATAGCTAAATAACTGAAAAAAAAAAAAAAAAGAAAGAAAAGAAAAGAAAACATTCTATTTGTTTAAGCTGTACTCAAGTTTTGAAAAGTTGCAGTTTCAAGGTTTTTTGCCAAAATTTCAGATAAGAACTTGGCTGATTTATTAATTTATTTATTGTTGTGGTTTTTTTTGTTTGTTTTTGTTTTTGTTTTGTTTTGTTTTGTTTGTAATGAAAACCATTGTGAAATTTATTGTCTAATAATTTGGATGTCATAGACTGTTTTAAATTTCAATAATCGTTCCATTGTAGCTTCTAACATCAAGTGAAAAGGTAATATTTAATGAAAATCACATATTTTTAAACTATTTTGCAGCTAACATATAGCACCGTAATATTATTCTTTGCATATAATATCTGCTGCACAGATTGGCATTAGCTTTAATTAGTACTGAGCACTCTATAATGTTGATAAAATTAGCAACTTGAATATTTTAGTTCAAAATTTGGCAATTTGATCACCACATGCAGAGAAGCTATAACTACCAAACTATTTCTTATGGTCCATTGAGGATCTAATACAATAATAAAAGAATAAGACTTTGAAATATCAGGCTGAATTTCAAATGTTGCACAGAAGTGAAGTGCAAGACATTACTCTCATTCACATGGATAGAGATTTTGTCAGACATTAATATGGGATACAAGCATAAGACACTGAAGAGAAATATAATAATTAATCAAAATCACTTCACATTTCCATAATTTTAAGTCCTATACTTCACAACAATGCTTCTGAGGTTTATGAAACACCAAAGCAAAGACAGAGAAGTAATAAAAACATCATTGCTTGAATATATTGGTCATGTAATTCATTAGGTATCAACTTTAGCAAAACACTGTTAATAGTGAAAATTACAGAGAGGTCAGATTCCCATTGCTGTTAAAGAAATGCCAGGAACACCACATGATATGAAGTAGCTAGTTATGAGGAATGGAGTGGGTGTGGAGTTCAAATGGAGGGTCAAAACTGAAAAGGAAACAGGGAGGAGTATACACCAAAAGAGTAAAACAGGCATGATATGTTCCAAAAATTAGCTAATGATGTCATTTTCCGTGTGCTCTTTTTTCCACAAGATGCTAGTTGCAAGAACACTGTAACACATAAATGTCTACTAAGGCATACTAGAAAGAAGCTTATGTATCTTGCATAAAGAGCTCAAGTTACAGATGCCAACAGCATTTTAGGTCTTAAATATCCACTTTATGCTCATAAAAGATGGTGGGAACCTTTCATCCACTTGATCTGTCCTGTGGACACTTGGCAGCCATGCCTTGCCATGCAGCAGGCCAGCTCCTTTCCTGGAGCACAGCATACCTGAACACAGCTATATGGTAGTGCAGAGCTTATATAAACCAGATGGCAAAAAGTGGGGCAGCGTAGAGTGCACGGGATGAGAGTTACAAGGATTTTAGCAAAATTATTTGGTGTGAACATCCCTTCCTTTTCAGACAAACATATAATGTAAGAACATGAAGACACTCGACGAAAGGGCAATTCAGAACTTTTTTTTTTTTTTTCTCATGTAAAATATAATAGTTCTAATTGACCATTTGAATTTACTGACAGGGGAAGGCTCAGAGGCAAGTGCCATGTTTAGGCATAAGAATTAGGATAATTTGTTGACAGATAATATTTGTAGATGTGCAGTATGTACAATCTTACCTTGAAATTTATGCTTTGGGGTTTAACTGTATACAGATGTTTGGACACACTCTTTCAAGTAATGCCATGTATGTAAGGGTCCTAAACAAGTGCAAATTTATATCATTCCACGAATTCAGAGGTGTCATGGCAGCTTACTACACCTGTAGATCTGGTCAAAGAATGTTATATTTACTTACTTCTTTAATATCTTTTCAAGAACGGGTTATGTAGTTACAGCAAAGAAGAAATAAAGACTGGATCTAGTTTTCAGCTTATGTAAATTCTTATAGCTCTGTGATTTCAGCATACTTTAGCCAACTTGGCCCACAAAGGACAGCTGCTAACATGTGCTGAAACACCAAAAGGAAAAGAAATTTTTACTAGTACCTGAAGGAGTCTGCTGCTTGCTCTGGTCATTCTTTCAGAATACCTGTGATAATCACTTCCTTGAGAAATTACTGAGCCTGAGTAGAATTATGACACATGACTGACTAAATAAGCATCTTAGCAGAAGACAGGCGACTCAGCTCAGTTCCGGTCCCCTTGCGTTTTTCTAGTGATTCTAAAGGACAACTAAGGATATGCCTGGGGGGATCTTCAACTGGTATAAAGCCAGCAAAGATGACTAAATGTCTAGGGAATGGGTGTGGGTGACTACTACTGCATTTCCAGCTGCCAGTACTGCCCTCGAAGACTGATTACTGCTGCTCATAATTTTTAGATTTTAGCGCCTAAGGATGTTCTAAATTGTGCCAGGGGCCAAGTTGGGAAGACAAAAGTATCAGTCTGGTATGAACCCATCCTTTGTTGCACTCCTCCTACTGTGCAGCTCAGCCAGACCTGAAATTTGAAAGCAGCAGTGAGTCCAAACCACAGCACAAGCCACAGCGAGTTAGGATCTGGGGATGAGTTGGCCCACTGTGCAGGATGGAGGGACCACCCACTCCAAGAGTGTGATTTATTCCCATAGAAGTCAGTGGGAAAACTTTAACTTCAGTGGAGTTGGATCAAGTCTCTATATCTGTTTCCAACCTATTTTTTTCCTAATATTTTGTGGTGATTGTCAGAAATTTGATTTGACTCCTCTAGAACAAAACAAAAATATCCTAGAGCTCTGTAAATCTCCAACTATATACACATGTATATATATCAGTACTTTTATTTCTGTACCAAGCTTGTGAGAGAAGACCCCCTTTTAAACAGGGATACACGGATGGAGCATATTATCATAGAATCATAGAACGGCATAGGTTGAAAAGGACCTTAAAGATCATCTAGTTTCAACCCCCCTGCTCTGGGCAGGGTTGCCAACTACTNCAACCAATTCCTAATCCACCTAACAGTCCATCCTTCAAATCCATACCTCTCCAATTTAGAGAGAAGAATGTGGTGAGGGACCATGTCAAAGGCTTTGCTCAAGTCGAGGTAGATCACGTCCGTCGCCCTTCCTTTGTCTACCGATGCCGTCACTCCATCATAGAAGGCCACCAGATTGGTTAGGCAAGATCTGCCTCTGGTGAAGCCGTGCTGGCTGTCCCGGATCACCTCTTTATCCCGTACATGCCTTAGCATGTCTTCCAGGAGGATCTGCTCCATGATCTTCCCAGGCACAGAGGTGAGGCTAACCGGTCTGTAATTTCCCGGGTCTTCCTTCCTCCCTTTTGCCAAGGGTTTTTCATTTACTCACGCCTTCAGCAACCAGAAGGTAAGCCCAGCTGTCCATTCCAACATTCACAATGTCATGGTTTTTAACTGAAATGTCTTGGCAGTAGTAAAGTTATA
This sequence comes from Anseranas semipalmata, assembly GCA_013399115.1. Classification (NCBI taxonomy): domain Eukaryota; kingdom Metazoa; phylum Chordata; class Aves; order Anseriformes; family Anseranatidae; genus Anseranas; species Anseranas semipalmata. The sequence continues at coordinate 199,593 of VXAA01000917.1, forward strand.
AGGAGTTCAGTGATGTGTGTTAATCCACTGATCACTGACTGGAGTGGATTTGACAGACCTTGCTGGGTAGGAGAATGTTCTTTTGCCCTACAGAATTAGCAAACTATAAATCTTTCAAGATTGGATAAGGTTAAAGATTAGGGGACAAAATACTACATGGTGTAATATGAATACCAAGTCTTTTTTCTCCCTTAATAACCAGTTTGGAGAATTTATTACAATGCCTGATTCAGGATGTTGCCATCTAAAGTTGTGTCATCACTTCCATTGAAAAAAAAAAATCCAGAAATATAATGTGGTTTGAAATTTGCCTCTGCAAAGTCTATCTTTGAAAAATAGCTTTTTTTTTTTTTTTTAAATTGGCAAAGGCACTTTTGCATTCTAAATTTAATTTACAATGAGCAACATCTTCATTATTTTGGCTTGGCTGTATCAGTCCATTCTCCTAAAGAAAAAAAATAGACAAACAAACAAAAAAACTGCCAGTCAAGCTTATATGATAATGCTTATGTTATAATGAGAAATGAGCCTGAACCAAATACCTGGAGAAAAGTCTAAGTAGGAAGGAAGTTTGTAATTAGGCCATCCATCTCCTCTGAAACATGAAAGAAGATACAAGCTTTAGGATGGGGTAAATCTAAACTTCAGATCCAAGTCCTTCCAATGAAGTTAGTTCAGACTAAAACAATTTGAATGCTTGATATGAAGTTGGGATGAAAACATTACATCCAAATTTTTATCAATGTTTTTTTGTGCATGGGCTGGATCTCCTTGAATGCCACTGGTACATCACCTGCAGAACAGTGGACGAGCAGTCATGCCGCAAATGGGGAGTGGCTTATGGTGGGAGTCAAGAACACTGAACTCTACTGAAAATACTTCTCCAGGCTGTAGTGGGGGAAGGTGCTATGCTTGTTGCTAGCATCCAGCTACTGAAGAAATATTTATCTTCTCTATTGTAAGCACAAGATGATCTCAAAATAGTATTGTGAATATGGAGTCTCATCATAGAGAGTATGGCTTTCTGTTGACTTAGACTACCATTTCTCTTATCTTCAAAACAGGTATGGGAAAGGGTAATTGGAAGACTTCAACTAAGTCTTCCTCAGTCCTGTTCTTAAATGGTGTTGAGCTTTTTGCCTTTTAGGTTCTGTCTCCATACACCATTTGGAAGTAAAAAATGTGAGATTCTCATCTGGCTCGTTGTTCTGCTGCGGGAGTCAAGAATGATTTTACAGGAATAATACGAAGTATTAATTTCATCCTGTACATTCATGACTTTTTTTTCAGCTCTCTCCCCATTCTCCGTTCATTGCTGTTCTTGAACTCTGAGCTGTCAGGGGTCAAGATTGCTGTTTTTATATTTTTTGATGTTTGAGACATCTCTTCACACCCTCCCTCATCTACCAGGTTTCCTGGCCATCCAAAATAAAACATGTTGAAATGCTTAAGAAATTTTATGAGGCAATTCTGGGCAGATAACAGCTATGATGGTTCCCCACAAGACCACTCCATTAGCAGGATTGTATATGCTATTTTAGAGATCTTCAAATACAAAAAGAAATTCAGGGTGTCTTTTATCATCACAAGGCTTTCCTTCTGCTGCGTGACCTTCACAATATTGTTTCTGGATCTCCCTAATAAGACAGCTGTGAACATCCTTTTTCTCTTAATCATATGAAATCAATCTTTTGCAGAACAAAAGAATAAATTGGAAATAACAACTCAGAGATCACACTCATTTTTTAACAAGAAAAATCTCATCAAGTTGCTCTGTAACAAAATTTAATTTGGTTGTATCTCCATATATTGCATGAAATCTTGCTGTCCCTCCACCCGTCTTACCCCAGTTTCCAAAGCCTTTCCTCAAGGAAGTGATGTTTTGCAGAGGCTACAAGAGATTCTGCTGTTTTTTCCTCTACGAGTTATGTTTGATGTCTTACATCTTTTCATGATACTCCCACATCTCTGGAGTACATAGCTGATCCTCCTAAGCTGACTCTAGTATCACAATATTTACAGCTTTTATAGTTGAATGATTATGAAGCTCCAGAGTTGACCTCAGTCTGTGGATCCTATCTTCCTCAAAGCCAACTTAATTTCACATCAGCCCTTCTACTGGTTACACGCTGATAGACAGCTAAGCTCTACCAAGCCCAGTACAGCCCTGTCATCTCTCTTTCTTGTTTCAACAGTACCAACTCCATGGCTTTTCCTCCTTTTTGGGGAAGTATGGCTTCATGAGGAAAAAGTTGCAGCTGATAGCAGAGAAATGATTAGCTGGATCACGGCCAAGGTTTTGGGGCAAGAAAAAAGATTGTATGCAAAGCTATTACACAGACCCTGGTGCTCTAATGCTACCTTTTGCTGCTACATCTTCTACCACTATCTGAATATTTCAGCAACATATTCATAAGGTCTCCAGACCTCCATCATTAAGGTCATTTTACATAGTAACTCTCTGGACAAACCATGACTGCTAAAGCAAGATCATAGTCTTTGCAAATGAATTTATTAGACTCATTTATTATTGATAGAAAACACATGAAAACTGCAAATCTGCAGAACAAGCACCACCACATCAATTTTCTACCACATCTAAGACTCTCTGGCCTTATATCATTTTCTCGTTGTCCTTTTTCTCTCTGTTCAGCCTTCCCCACTTTAGGATAATATCATTATTTGAGTAAAGATCATAAAGATCATTTTTTTAAATCGGCTTATAACTCTTTTTCTATTATTTTATCATTCTGTTAGAGTTCTATTTTATTAGAGGTCGCCCTACTAATATAGGGATCATCAGTTGCTGATTGCCCTTTCATTTCAGCTCAGACATCAAGCTCAGTTTTCACAGAAGAGTCCATTTTACATTAATATGGCCTTTACGGTACACTAGAAATCGCATAATCAGTGTGATAATACACTTTGTATTCATAAATTCAAGGCTGCAGATGCAGAGGAAATCAACACAGTGATTCCTCTTTTTCTATGTGTACTGCGGACCAGCATGCACTGTGAATGAAAGATAAAGTAGTAAAGAATTGCAGCAGCATGCTTCAGACTTCAGCTAGGCATGTTGCTACAACCAAGTAAGGAGTGCATTGATATTTTAAAAGGTAAATAAGCACAACAAATATGTCCTAATGGTCTAGCTCTTTCAAATGCTCAGTGGAAGCCTGCATTGCTTTAGACTGTTACCATTTATTTGGCTAAGACACAATTCCATGTAAGTTGGACTAGGATGCTCTTGTCAAACCACTGGAATTACTCAGTTCGGAGTTGAGTAATGTTACATCGTATTCTTTTGGGACCATTGATTCCAAAAGAAAAGGACTGAAAATATCTCCCTATTTGCTGCTCCTCATTAAATCATTGACAGAGAATTACTGGTCTTGGCCCACAGCAATCTGTATGAGGCCAGTATTAAAACCTGGAGGAGGGAAGAACCACCAGTAAAAACTCTGCTTTTCACATACAAAGCATACTACACCAATAATTATTAACAGAGACAGTGGGAGGGGAAATGTATTATAAGGCATATCCTTTACTATGATGCTGTCAAGGCTACTTCTGTATTGATTTTTATTCCATGTCACCCTTTGGAATATCAAAAGGGTTGCATCAATAGCAATCCTATGAAAAATGTATCTTCATGCTTAATTTTTACTAACTGTGGGTATAATGGACTTTACTTACCTGCATTAGTTTTCATACAATGCCAAAAATAAACCAGTAAGTACATAAATACTTCCTCCCTCCCTCCTTCCCACTCTCCCACCCTGCCTCTCTCCCTCCCTCTTCCTTTTACATTTCTGAATACATTCTTTTTAAAGAGTTATATCTCTGCTGAAGCCATAGGAACTGCTTTAGGCATTACAGTTTTTTTGATAGGAGAGAGAGAATTAATCTCCTCAAACTTCCTACTTTGATATCTACAGTGTAGACACTTCTCTAAGTTCCCTTTGAAATTGGTGGGGAGAAATAGGAGATATGAGAATGGATATCCAGCTGGCTAGTTCTAGGTATCTAATTTAACCTTAGATAAATCAAAGCCTGAAAGTGTTATTTTCTTGCCACTGACCACAGTGGGAGCTTATGAGGAGCAGTTTAGATGTAAACATCTGTATCTGGCCAGATGGATCCCATCTGGCTTTCTTTATTTATATGTATTGTCCAGAAGGCATCTAATTTTAAATGTTAAGCAACTAACAATAGTAACAAATTCTTTACAGAGACTATAGCTGCAACAGGCTTTTGCTTGGACACAGTGATGTGTGCTGTCACTGGTTGCAAGTCTCTTCATGGAAAAAGTTCAAACTGGTATGAGTATGTGGAAAGTTAAGTCAGGCTTTTCTCTGAATTTTCCCTGATAAATGATTTGGAAGAAATCAAAATGCTTTTATAATTTTTTTTTCACCTGCACACCACCATTTCCCACATTTTTAATGTGTCAAAAAAAAAGTTACAACTTGTCTGGCAATGAACTCCAGGAGAAGAGATAGGGTGATCGCATTGGCATACAACCTCTAAAAGCAGTCTGTGCAGGCTGAGCAAACAGCTATCCCTGCTTTTTAGGAACATGATTTTCTTAGCAAAACCAAGGATGTAATCACAGTTACAACTCTGTGCCTAAGCTGTGCAGCCAGCACTACACCTGTCACTCTCAAATCACATAAGTGTCCATATCTGCCGTTACTCGCCTGACTGATATATGAATTCTTCCTAAATCTTTCTGAGACAAATTAAATCTTCCAGCATCAAGAGAGCTACTCTTCACTGGGTTGAACCACAATGAAACTGCTCTGGCAAAACTGCTTTAACAATGAGGTTTTGTGCTGAGTGTCTTTGAGAGGTATTTATTACTTGAGGCCATCCACTCTTTTACAGGCCAGCATACTCTCTCATTGTTTTATGTGAAAAAAAAAAAAATAATTACGCAATGCTGGGTTAGTGTAAGCTGGCTGGAAGCAAATAGAGAACTATTGTGTAATAACAGATGTTATTGTATAGGATTTTTCAACATTTATTGTAGACTAGCAAACGAGGGCACACTTTGAATTGAGAGCATTGCATTAACATGCCTACAAGTCAAGGCTGTGCTTTCTTCAAGTGCTTCTTAATAAAAAGAAAAATTATATTGAATTTTCAACATAGACAACTCTGATAAAGCCACTAAATGGTAAATCTAAAGCACTGGCAGTCACTAAGTGGCATAAGTGGGAATAATATATAGCTGTTAATAATTTCTGAAAGTTTTAGATTAAATGAAGATAGCTTTCATTCCTTTGGCTGGTGGTGGTATTGGCATGCAGTAGAGTTGCCTCAGGGATAGCTGTGATAGATAATATTCCCAGGACGGGGAGACAGCCTCACTCGTGAAGTGAAATGGCACATACTCCAACAGCAGATGCAGGAAGATATTTGAAAGAATTTAATGTTTTTGTTTGTTTGTTTATTTTTGCTTTTTTTTTTTTTTCTTAAATAAACACCTTGTTTACCCCCACCACCACATATGGAACACTGGATCTAAATGCCCACACAGTTAAACTGGCTTTGCAATAAGCCATGAAGAAAACTAAGAGTGCTACCACTCAACTCACAGATTGAGACACAGGATGAACCTGTCTTATGAGAACTGTGCTGCATCCATGGAACACACAGCGATGAAGGGAGGGTTGTTAAAGTAAACCAAGACACAGTTTCAACCCTCATACCCTTAACAGTAACCCACAGATCCTTCCCCTGTCTTGTTCCTTCTGCATGAACTCAAATCTTAGGACATATTTGAAAGCACCCAAAAAGAGCACAGTGTGAGCAAAAATTTGATGTGCCTAAAGCAGAAATCCCCACAGAGCATGCCTGCTCTTGGCTTATTTTTAGTTTCTACAGAAATCAGCCTGGTACTATCTATTTACTGTGAAACAGCAGTCATATCTGAGTTGTAATCTTTTCTGGACACAGCACTTGATACTTTTTAAGCCTGTAACTGCTGGCAGCACACCAGTAGCTTTAAAAGCCCCAATTTACCCTGCTTCTCAGCTTACAATTAATGTGTTTGTGTCATGAATTTATTTACAGTTTTTTTTGTTTTGTTTTGTTTTGTTTTGTTTTGTTTTCAGATAGCTCTACCTTGCCTTTCATTCTGCTCTGTTTTTTCCATAGAACCAACATATATCAGGTAGTTTGACAACTGTCAATATAAATTAGGATCTTTTGGGTTCCACTCCCTCTTGTTCTCTAGTTTTGACTGAAATCTATCCTGTTTCACTTCAAATACTTTCAGAACCAAGTTCCAAACATCATTTTCTTGTCTATTTCAGCCACATCATCTTACTCTTTAATGGTTTACTTCAAGATACAGGCTTTCAGATCCTGTTCCTGCTTTACTCCTTTATCTTTCCACAGCAGCAAAATGGCACCTGCCACCTCCACCCTTATGATGATCACATGACAAGGCTGAGAGCCTTGTGTGGTTGCCCTCCCACATGGCCCCTGCTCCCATATCAGGTGATGTGAAAGCAAAGCTAACAATAGTGCTCTGTTGCCCAAAGAGTGCTCTCTCCTGGAAATGATCCCCATCCAGATTGTCTACTTGTCCAATTTTACCAAAATCAGCCTGAGGTTTTACCTCTGTTAACCCCTGTGTGGAAGGAGCATCCACAAAACCATATCAGGATCCTCCTTAAGTTTCTCTCTTCCATAATACCTTCAAACAACATGATAGTACATGGCCTAATAGCCAGAATTATTATTTTCATTCAGTCAATAACAATCTCACTGCTCTCCATATTTAATATATTCCTCTACTACTTCATACTATATTCAAATGTCAAGCTTTTCAGTTATGGGACTATCCTTCATTATGTAGCACAACCAGGCCATGTTACTGACTGCCAGTCATGGCAAGCAGATCATACTAGGAAAAAGAATATCATGTTACTCCTACAGTTACATATGCTCTTTGGGACAGTTTCTCATTTCAGCCACAACCGTATAAATCTGGAATAATTCCACTGGAAAGCTGTTCTTCTGCACCAGAACATGGTGTATTGTATCTACTGTTTGCTGTTAAACATGGGGGATGACTTTTCCATTTATACATATTTCGTTCAGCTTTAGCATTATTTCAGACTTTGCATGCTAGGCTAGCTATGATTCAAATGGCACCAAAATAAATCTCTTCCTCTTGTCTCTCTGACTTTTTTTTTTTTCTTATTCAATAGAGGAGAAGATGTGCTAATTAAGTTTTTTCCTTATTAAAGACAGATGCACATTTTCAGCAGTTTACTAGAAGTGTCATTTCTAAAAATATATGGGAAACTGAGAAAAAAATCATCACTTCAAATATGCCTGTAGGAAGAAAGGATACTTATTTGCTCTCCAGAAGTACTTCTGTATCAGGCAATTGCTATTGGCAATTGCTTTTGGGTTTCAGTTATACCCAACATACCCTGTCCTCACAGAGCCCCATCTAGGTCTTTATTACGTTCACTCCATGTTTAGGTGTTTCTTTCAAAGCCACAGTGGAAGATGTTGTTGACAAGGGCTTGTGGCTAGCAGTAATAGGTGCTGGTGGCCCATGGGAGTGTGAAGCACCCAGCAGGGCTTTGAGAGGGTGCACAGCAGAAAGGAGGAGAGCGGTTATGGGTTACTGATAAATCTCATCTTTCTGAGGCAGAAAGGGCAAGTAAGGACACTGGGGATGGTGCAGAGACATCTGATAGGGAGCTGGGAGGGTCTGGTGTAGACGTTCTCTGAAGTGAAAATGGTCACTGGGGTTTTGGGATGAGAATGAGAAGGTGGTGGGAACTCAGGAGAGGTAAGAGGCATTGGTTGAGAGGCAGAGACAGACAGAAACCTGGCTTCCTTCTCTCTTCTTTTTCTACACATTTTCTCTTTACTAGTAGATTGTTCCTACTGCTAACTAACATTACTAGTCAAGTAATGGCATAGTGCTCAGTCTGGTAAATACCAGAGTCCAGACCCTGGCTGCAGATTGAACTGGCAGTTCTCAGAGCAGCATACTGTGTTACAGAAAAATGCGTAAGATGAACACATCCTATTGGGTGTTTTCAGGTTGTTTTGAGACTCTCGTAAGGCAAGTGCCAAAAAAGTTAGTATTGTTGAATGACAACCAAAAAGTTCCCTAAAGTGTCCTTTATTTATTAACTAACATTTGTCAACCTTGATAAAAGAACAAGCAATAATCAAGAATCAGGGATAATGTTACTGATTCTTTGAAATTAATTAATTTTCACACAGATGAGTGTCTCTTACAATGTCACCAATTTACTTAGAGAACAAAATCAGTGCCTTGTTTTCAGATTTCAAGGTATTCTGTCCAGTGGCCATGACAGACAGAGAAATGTACTTTGGTAATCCTATTTATTTATTTCTGGTAACATCCTTACTTCAAGTCAATAAAGAAACAACAGCAACAAGGACCACAAGCAACTAATTCTCCAAACAGAAGAGTAAATGATGTTTCATTAAAAAAAACCAACAAAATAGTAATGACAGCATATTCAAAGTCTAATTAGAAATTGTAACTGTTCTGATGATATTCTAACTGCAAGGGATTTTCAGAGGCAGAGAAAGCGCTGAGGCCGCCAACAATGCACTAGAAAGTGAGTTCTGAAAACTTTAGGGATGCATTGGCACATGAACACATTTGTGAATGTGTCTTGAATTTCCTGGTGCCAGTTATCTTCTCTGATCTGTGCAACTTTCAGCACACAAACCACAAAATGCAAGCATATTATATGTCCTATGTAAGTATAAAAGTTAAAGTTTAAACAGTGTCCTCTCCAAAAACCGTGTGGAAATCTAAAAAATCAGACAAAGCTATTTGGCTATGGCCAAATGTTAGGAAGAAGCTCCTAAGATCTATAAATAAGCAAAAACTGACAGATTAGCTGAGAGGAGCAAATGCAAGTCTTTGCTGACTCAAATATTCACTCCTGTTACTAAATAGTGCTTTTATAAAGAAGCAATAAATTACATCCACCAACTGTCAATGTCTCTATTCTTGACTCTGTTATGAAGATCACTATCTAGGAATAAACTTCCTCTAAGATAAAACAACAAGACTGTGAACTTTGGAGACAATAGCAAGATTGTCCCCCCAGCTGAAGACACTAATCCTTAAGCATTTTAAAGAATATAGTGTATTCTTCAGACTGAACCTGGCACAATAACACTTTGTTAAAAATTGGCTCCTGGTAATATGGGGGATGGAGGAATAGGTATAGCTCTAGCTTTTTTTCTTTTTCTTTTTTTTTTTTTTTGATAGACCAAGCGGCCAAATTTTGCCCTTTTGATTGTATTCCCCGGGGCTGTATGTACATTAAGGGATATCTTTCCACATGATTTTAAGAAGCTTGCTACAGTTAAATTTCTTTCCATTAAATTAGTGACTCTGATGTAGATAGTTGACATTAGATTATTGCAGTTTACGCAAATGAATGAGGACAATGTGCATCTAAGGTATATATCAAGAATATAAAAAGAAAAAAAAATCTTGTTGGAGTAACTGCTTTTGCCAGTAATGCAGCTGGCAATACAGCTGTGACTTTACAGAGAATAACTTTTATCTCCGGTCTTCTTATGTAGAGCAACAATTAAGTAAAATAGAACCATATGGTATTACTTATGGGAAGGGATTCTTTGAAATATTTTTAGTTTAAAAAAAAAAAAAAAGAGAGAGAGAATATGAAAGTGTGTGTTTAGATGCACTGGTACCACTAGATCAATGTTGAAAAGTGAAGGGGACAATACAACAGTGTGAAACTGATAAAAGAAAATTGGCCCTGCTTTGTTTATGGCACGTGCAGAACTTATGGTATTGCGTAGTTTGAGCTACTTATATAATGTGACATGCTTAACTGCTTCCAGCTCCAGTTTTTGTCACACCCACTGGTGCTTCCTGCTTGTGAGCTCCCCTCTGTACAGCATGCTGGGCACATCTATCTCCGCCACAGTTACTAATTCAGTCTGGGCTGCAGCTATGCTGCTGCTAAACTGCTTATGGAAAGCAAGCACGGATGCTCTGGAATAAGTGCCCTGCAACTTTGGGGGGGCAGGGTGCATTCAGGGTGCATATCTGAGCCTCTCTGTGAAACATGGAAGAGGCAGGTGCTCTAGGTCAGGAGCTGGTGATCACGGTCAGGCAAAATCTTTTCAGCTTTTCAGGTATCCAAACACTGTGGGAGCCCCCGTGTCCCCTAAATATAGCTCTTCAAGTGAGTTGGGCTCCACCCCACTGCATAACAGTCAAAGCCTGACTGTATGTCACCTATACCATGCATGGTACAGAGCAGCAGGTGACAGCTCACATCTGTGTCCAGCATAGAAGTACCCATCATCTTAGAAAGATGGCATGGCGAAGCGTAATTTGTATGAGGCACATTGAAAACTTGAAACTCAGCTGAATGCTATGGGTAGGGGGTAATACATGCATGATGAAATAAACATCTTTAGCATCCTTAGTAGCCAAATTCAGTGGTGAACATGATGGGTGATCCGTATTTGTAAACTCTTACAAAAGATGTTTTGCTGTAAAGGTAGCAGGGAGTAGAAGGCAGCTGTGACTGTGAACAATGTCTGTCAGTATGAAGAAATTTATGTTACTAATTCTTTCTAATTTATAATTCTCATATTAACAAAAATTTCAGAAGTTGACTCTTTTTTTCTCCATTCTTATTGAAGCAATGGCTACTTCTGCAATGGCAATTTACAATGTAGCATACTCATGTCAATCAGTTCAGCATAGAAGACATTGACACTAGCAATTTTTTAGGGTTTCTTCATATAAACAAGTAAGTTTGATGTAGGTCTTGTACAGATATTAGTTCTACAGGAGCAAGAATGGCTTGTATCACACTGAGAGTGTTTTGGCCCAAGATGTGATTCACCCATTTCTTCCCTCCAAAATCACAGAATCACAGAATGATCTGGCTTGTAAAATGGTGTAACAGAAATCAGCCTGAACACCAAATAAGTGGAATAACTTTCCCTGCTGTGTTGTGAAGCTGATACAAAGCTGGCTGGCTGGCTACAAGTATTTGCTCATGTCAGATTTGAGAATATCATGTGGGTCTGAGACAATCATTGAAGGGCTTTGGTTCTTGTCAGCTTGTGACTTACACAACCCTGTTCCCATATGTTTTGTATTATTTGAAAGAAAGCTGGATCCATTTTACTTCAGATGAATACTAAAAAAGATAAACATGTATAAATCTGAAAAAGAAAAATAATTTGGTATTTTGTCTTGCAAGACTGGCCTCCCGGGATGGGGAGAAAGTCATCTCCCCCAAGAGGAGCAATATGGTACAGGTTAAAGAATATACTCTAAATTCCATCATTGTAAGTAAAAATGTGGTGATGCAAACTTACCATCTCAGTCTAATCTGGGAGTTAGGTTTTGTCCCATTTTCAGTTACAAGAAAACTCCTGAATCAGTTCTTATTTTCTGTTTTCTCTGTGTCCCAACCCCATTAAGGCCCATGCAAGTTTTCAGCATATGGAAATATTTCCTCTTTCACCCTGACCAAAGCTTCCTGACAAGTCAAGAAACATGTAGGCCTCTTCAGAGCACAGAAAGCCAGCTTTCTGTAAAATATCCAGTCTGATTTTAAATTAATGTGAAAAAACGTATTTGCAGTGTTCTGTGAGGAAAAACTAACCCCCAAAGTGCGTCAGAATTTAAAATTGCACTGGGATTTTTGTGGGGTTTTTTCTTTTCCAGAAGGGCTCTATAGCCAAGGAAACCAATAACATTTTGCTGGAATAAGCTTGTTTGTTTTGAATTGGGCTGAGTCAAACAGTAAACTTCACAACTTTGTTTTTTCTTAATTGTGTCACAAATGTTTTGCCAAATGTTCTTGCTGATAATCAAAGCATTGGTCACTCCCTGGAGTATGCTGGGAGACAAGTTTCAGTTGCAACTCTGTAGATGCTCAACCCAAGTAGATGCTTGAGCATGAGAGAGTAAAGCTGAAGCTGAAATCTTTGTCTGTCAGAAGCAGGTGCTGCTTGTTTTCAAACAGTGCACCTCAAATAAGATGAAAATAAAAGCAATTTTAGTTGCAATTGGACATTTTCTTTTTGGTTTAGTGGGGAGAGATTTTGCTAGTTTGTTCTTAGCTTTATAATGAAAATAATCTCAGTGTAGTTTGCTCGTAAAGGTGGGTTTGCTAGCTAGGAACTTGTAGCTATAGTAGTCCAAGAAGGAAAATTGCAACAGTAGAAGACTGGAGTCTGGTTCCAAGAAATATTCTAATAATTCACTGTTTGTTTCAGCCTAAGTTTAGGATGGAAAGTTAAAATACTGAAATTGTTCTGCATGGGAAAAGCTCCAACTAATTCTGACTCACTAATTGATAAATACTATGTTTCAATTTTCATTTAATACATTGATATCCCTGAATCTCAATGCTTCTGTTTTAGTTATTGATCAGAGAGGTATGCTTGATATCCAAATCAGTTCACCATTAACTGTATCACTCCAAGAACCTTATTGTTCTATGAGAGTTTCATTACTTAAAAAAAAAAAAAAAAAATCTCTGTTTTTTCAACGTGAATCAGACTTCTTGGCCACAGTAAGTCTCCTGCAATGTATTATCAGCTTTATCAAAAGGAGACCTTAAACATTTCATTTTAAATCTGAATGTTTTGTGTCAAGCCAACAAACTTTTAATGCCAAAACCCAAGAAGGTCTGGGTTGGACTGACCTGAAGCAAAATTCTGAACTTCAGTTTTCCCAGTGGAAAATGTTTTTTGTTGTTGTTGTTGTTGTTGTTTTGTTTTGTTTTGTTTTGTTTTTTTCAGTAACATCGAAATTTACTTATGGAAAAGTGAACAGTACATTGACAAAAATGACTCATGTGGTCTCATGTAAACAATGTGTGAACTGCCTGCCACTCTGCCACTAGATTTAGACTACTAGACTGGTTATTTCCCTCTGGATATTAGGTGTATACATATGTGCATTTATTCATGTATAACATATGTATATAGCAGTTCTTGTGATACTTTTACTACTTATCTAAGGTTAAAATCAGAGATAAAAAGTCCATGTGTGTCCTTATAGGAATATAGGGGAATAGAACCAAGACTTTCTCATTATTCTGAAATAAGAAACTCCACCAAAATTTTGTTGGATAATTTATCAAGCTGACATTACCATTTTTGAAATGTTGTATTTTCATAAGAGACCTTTTAAACCAGTTTTTATCTCTCTCTTGGTAGCAAAAGACACTCCAAAACTAGTGAATGTATGTTGGAAAATGTTTACTTGAACTTTCTAAAACAAACTGTTCATCTTGGGTGTAACAGAAAAGCTCTCTTTTTATATTACTATTCCCATGTCACTCTCCAGCAATTGGCCAACCAAAACACCTACTTACAAAGATGAACGATACCATTGCAAGCTCCTTGGCTACTCTACCATTGTATTTCAGTTGATAAATTTGCATTTAGCGCTTAATTTGTTCAGTATGCCTTACTAATTTGGCAATATTTATTTTGGCACATAAAATACAAGGCAGCTGCTTTAAATGTCCTGCTAAGTTCTTTGTTTTGTTTTGAGAGGGTTTTTTTCTTTTTCTTTTTTCTTTTTTACCCTTTTCTTTTTCCTTCATAAAAGGATCTAAGATATGAAAAAGCTCCAGTGTCGTGGACAGGCCTGAGTTTCCTGTTTATGAGTCACCATAAATATGAAAGGTGCTGGTTGACATTTCTCAGCTGAGGGATTCGACACAACTCTGTGTTGAGAGCAAATCCCCAAGCAGGGTGGTCTTGTGTTGACTTGTCGACCCTGTACATTGTTGAACAGAATCACTTTTAAAGAACAGTAGTTAAAGGAAAAGTCAGCTTCTCTAGCAGCAATTCTTACTGTTAATCTATTAAGCAAAGTGTGTTATTGTATCTTTGCTGTGTAGAAGCAATTGTTGAACCATGATTTTTAAAGAGAGAGCAATTAGCAGCACGCACTTGGATTTATTTCTTATTCACAGAGCACTTAATTTCCCTCATTTCCTAGTGTTTTCACATTGCTTCTCAAAACACAAGTAGCCAAAGCATTGTTTAACTGTTGCTAATGTGCAACCAAGGTAAACACAAGTGAGGTTTTTTAGTGTCTTTTGTGTGCACATCTGTCTGGCATGTCTCTTAGCCACACCAGTGCTTTCAGTACATGGATTTCTTTAGACAATTAATTGCAGGTGCAAAAAAATATATATAGATAGATAGATAGATAGATACGGTTAATGTCTGCTGAAAAGATGGAAGCTACATAGAGGAGGTGTATATAAAGTGTACACTTGGAGGTTTGTGCTAGGATATGACTGAATCATAAATAAGTGTAAGTAGATGAATATGCCACTGGTAAGAGTGTCACTCAACCTGTCCACTCTACATGTTGTGGAAGGTACAAATTACCTGTGATTGTGTGGGAGTTTTCTATCTAAATTCTACTGCTCTTGATTTTAGCAGTAAACAGCCCTGGGACGGTCCCCTCTGTGGCAGAATGATGCTGTAATATGTCAGTAATGAAAGCAGTGGTTGGTATGAAACCTACAAGAATATACATGAGAAGATAGGAATTATGACATACTTCCAGTAGGCTCTGAGTGACATGCTGTTTCATATGCATTTTATTTAAAATATGCAGAAGAGGGAATGTTTCATGTCAGTGCTGACATCAATAAGAAAAAGATACTTACAGAACTTTAACATGTCTTGTTCTTTTGGTTCTTAATACTTTGAGGGAGTGCACCTCTCAATAAGAATATAGATCAGAGAATGGAAAATTAAGGTAGAATAAGAAAGAGAAAGTGGACAGAGGAATTTATGTAAAAGACAACAGAGAAGACATCTGCAGACAGGAGTGTGGGGAAAGCCAGACTGAAGTAATGATTAGCAACATTCATATTTAACTTTTTTTTTTTGGTGTGAAGTTTAACTTTATTACCTTCTTTAAAATTTGGTGATGGTAAAATACACATAGGTTAAAAAAAAAACCAACTGGCTACTGTCTGTCAGTAAAGGTGCAAGTTTTCTGCATTTAATTAATGGTAGCTTTGGAAGAGCTTTTTTTTTTTTCTTTTTTTTTCCTTTTCTTTTTTTTTAATCAGTTTATGTCAGCTTGTATATGCAGGCAAAATTTCAAACAACCAAGGCTTTATTTCCCCTTAGCCAAAGTATGGCTGAATAGCTTAAGAGCCAAAAGCTTTCTTCTGATCTTATCTTTCTTACTTACCCTTAAACCTTAGATAAGCATAATAAATTTGTATTGTTGAATAAGAAATAAATTAAAAAAAAAAAAAAACAGTTTTGGGTAATAATTTCATATGTATAGCTTTGCATATAAGTTTATTAAGAATATTCCCATGTGATATTTCTCAAGTAATCTTCACTGCTGTCGTAAATCCATTGTATTGGGTGAAGCATGAACCATCATCCAAAGAGATTACAACCTATAACCATTCATAGGACTGTTTTCTTGAAAGCAAAATTACCTTTCTGGATAAATGTTTGTAGAGTAGGGACACATAGTTTTCATGTTTTCTGGAGAGGAAGGAAGGAGAGAAAGTACATTACTTCACCCTTTTTTGTTTTCTTGCGTTCCCTAACAAGCCAATTTTCCTATTCATTGTTGCATCTGTTTTCCCTACTGCCCTAATTTAAATGATCTTAAAAATGTTGCATCAAGTTTTCAGCAACATCAAGTATTCACTCTTCCTCTCATGTGATTGAAAATATTCAGTGAAATGGTGCCAGGGTCAAATACCTTGACTGCCAACATCTGCCCATGTCAAGACAAAACATCCCAGGATATTTTCATATTTTGAAAGAGGTAATCTGTTTTTCTTTCCCAGCTTTGACCCAAGTCTTTCTTTTATTCATAAAGAATAAGCAAGTGGGTAATAGTTTTATACAAAACCCTGAAATACATTCACAGCAAAAGAGAAAACATGCTATTCAAACCAGTGAAAGACTTCTAAAAGGACATAATTTTGTCGCGCAGTGGAACAGGCTCCCCAGGGACGTAGTCACAGCACCAAACCTATCGGAGTTTAAGAAGCGTTTGGACTGTTCTCTTAGTCATGTGAATTTTTTAGTCAGTCTGAATTTTTGGGCAGACCTGTGTAGTGCCAGGAGTTGGACTCGATGATCCTTATGGGTCCCTTCCAACTTGGGATATTCTGTGATTCTATGATTCTATGATAATTGGCTCCACTCTATTTTGGGGATCTAAACCACTGTTCATGTTCCCACCATAAGATACAGTATGCATAAGATAGTGCAAATAAATAATAAGAAAAAAGCTAAATCAAAATTTATGTGGAAGCCCCTTGGTTTATGTAGGCATATTATGCTGAAAATATATATATTTTGTTTCTCACATTAGTAATTCTCTTTCATATATTCTGTGATTATGTGTCTGTAGCTAAACATATAACAAGGGATGTTTTAAAGGGAAATCATAGTTAAATATTACTGGCTTGTAATTTGAATCTAGCATTCTTTGGTTTCAAATATGTTATCTAATGATAATATATTTTTTTTCACCAAGGATTTTATTCCTTATAATCAAATGTTAGGTTAAATAATTCCAGGTAGGAGAAAAGTCATGTTCCAGTAAACTCTGAAATACCCTGTCAATAAAAAGATTTCCATAAAATTTCTTTGCATTCTGTGTTTTATTGAGCAAATTGTGACTCATGAAATAAAAGAAAAGCTTCCCCTAGCTGGTGTATTTCCTGCTTTTAAGAGATTTCTTCAAGTTTTTTATAATTGTTGTCAGATGCTGAATGGAGCAGAAATGTAATCAGGATATGACCTGGAATTTTGCTATCAGAATAGTTTCTGATAACAAAATTCTAAAGAAACAGAAAATCCATTTCTTTTGATGGTCTGACAACGACAACATGTAGCTCTGAATCCCTGCATGCTCTATTGATATGGCCCATAAAGATCCATGGTTCCATCTCTTGTTTGTATTCTTCATTTTATTATCATTCTCTCTAAGGTCAGCAGTACTGGTCTCACAGAGACCATTAGCATGCTTTTGCTTATTTAATTCACTAACTGCTGAAGTGCATGCTGCTTTTAGTGGCACTCATACAACTCCAAGCACTGAAAGGTTTGGTTTCATGTACTTGAACTCAAGTGACACAAATATTTCAGTGGTGAATCAATACTGGGAAAGGATGGTCAGTAAGGTAGGGAGTGTTTATAGAAGATGTTTCATCACTACTAGTAAAACATGTCTTATTGTTAGTTCAGGAGGTGCTGGTATTTAGCTCTTTGAAGGAGGCTTCTGACAAGCCAACAATTTTCAGCCTGTTAGTAAAATACAATTAAAAAAATGCACAAGGTTAGAAATGTAGCTTTTTGCAAAAAGTCTGTGGATTAACCATTTGGGAATTCTGATTTCCATAAAAAGAGATTTCTTCTGTTTCCCCATCACAAATGACATTGACTATAAGGAACGCTGATCATAAAGTACATTTGAGCATTTCATATGACCCAATTTAAAATTTGATATTTCCCTACAAAAGCCACATTTTTAGGAGAACCTGGGAGCTGATGGTTGTCTCACACCATTCCTTACTGGAGCAACAACGGCATTGATGTTCACCTGCTCCAAAAACAGAGACTCCTATCACTAAATTCAAACTGAAATGCCAGTAGCTGTTAAGGCAGTTTTCATTCAATTCTACACCCCACAATATAAAAAAAAACATATAAATAATTTCATATTGAAGGCAATGACCTGCTTTTTGCAGCACTTCTTCAACATAAGATTACTTTTTGTTTGTTTGTTTGTTTACTGACAGTAAATGAACGAAAGGAAGGAAAACAATAATATAAAATATTTCTGTACTTCAGTATTGTACCTAGGCTGAGCGAATTAGGTTGAGAGGCAACTGAAAAGCTATTTTTGGTTTCCTGTTAACATCCCAAGTGCTTCTGAGGAACTGAAGCCCTTGGAGCACACTTGTGGCTAATCTTGGGTAATAAAGCTGGCAGAGGGACCAAAAGAAGATTACAGTTAGAAAAACACAGGGAGGCCTTTGCCAAGAAATGCAAACAAAAAGGAAATATTTTAAGAAAATAAACAAAGCTACTGACTAAAACATACAAAGAGAGGAAAGGAGAACAAAAGAACATTTGAGTCGTGATGTCTTAACATTTTGTGGCAACATATGTGATAGTCCGGCCAGAGTGTGTGAAAGAATGTTACAGCTGTGTAAGCTATGAGATATCCTTACACGCCTTGAGATCAGCAAGCCATCAGGAAAGCCCACCTAGTATGCCAGCTTTGCAGGTCTTCTCCAACTCTACTAAAAATAATAAGTTCCATCCAGTCCCTTGCATATGACTGCATAAGCTACACAGAGAATCAAGGGGTTGTTTGCAAAGGCTGCTATAAATAGAAACCCGTATTCTTTTTCCAGGGTGCAATGGTTTATAGCAATTTCCTGAAGCTGTGAAATGTATTTTCAGAGAAGGCAATCTGATTCTGTTCCACCAAGTCTGTTCTTGTCTAGTCTTATTGTGGCCACCTCCCAAGGACCAGCAAGTAGCTGTTAGAAACAGAAGAGTATCACAAATACTTGGTCAATTCTATAGCAGGCCATGGCAGGTGAATAGTGTTGCATAGTGCACTAAGGGACAAACAAGGTCAGCAAATATTCTGGTCAAAAAGAATTACACCAGAGTGAGAATACTCAGGTGTCAAATTCTCTATTCATCCACATGTTTATGACTTCCAGGCCCTGGCTATAGCATTGGATGAACTTGATCTGGAGCCCAGTCTCAGACCGTACATGTTACCTACACATTGCTGTATGATGTGGCTTCAATTTAGAGCAAGCCATCTGCTGCCCTCTCCCAAACTCACTCCATCTGTGGCACTGCGGACACAACTGCCTCCAGCTCATTATCTCAACAACCATCAGCCCAGGCCTGACCTCAGCTATGTAAGGAACTGTACAGCACCCAGATGACTGCAGTAAAAACTCGAAGTTTGCACTTTTTCTCCAAGAATTTATAAAAAGGACACCTGTCTATGAGGCTGACTTATGTTAACTGAAGATCCAAGATCAGTATCTTCATCCTACATTTCTCCAGGCTATATGTTTTAAGATACCAAGACAGGAGGAAGGGTTGAATAAAAACAGACTGTGGAAGCAAAGACAAAATATTCTTTTAGCTGCTGTTTAATTATATAAGAAATGGCATAGAAAATTCTTTTTAATGTCTTATAAGAAGGTTTACATTTTACAATATTTTTTTTGTCATTTTTGCAGCAATTTATAAAGAGATTCCATTATACTTTTATACAGCTTCAGGTGACTTTTTCCAAATTGACTTAGTGAAGTTATGATTTAAGTTCTTGCTTGCTCTAGACCTTAGAACCTTGAAAAAATGATCTGCCATCAGGATCCAGTACAGAATATCTCAGAGCTCTGATGTAACAGAATTCCTCCATAACTATCAAAAGAACTTTGCTAAAGAAGTGTGCTGTAAAAATCTTTGTAGTAGAGGAAGATAAACTCAGATAAAAAGAAGAAAAGCACCTTTCTGTACATTCATATCTTATCCTTTCTTCTCACACTCTTGCTAAACAAGGGCAAAAGAAAACTGATTTCTGGAGGGCTGCTATTAATACAAGGCTTAATTAGTACGTGTGCTTTCACTTTATGTAAACATACATTTAAAATTCCTTTTTTTTTTAAAAAAAATATTATATAGACTGAGTATGAATTTTTAAATACAAAATACTCAAAACAAGACTGGCAAATAGGTAGAAGAACTGAGAATATAGAAGGTTGTGAAAGATTTGGGACTCAGGAGACCTACTTCTCTGTCACACATTTTCCATGTGACAGTCATGGACATTTTTGACTCACTTTATAGTAAATTTACCATTATGCTAAGTTGTGGTTTGTGATAATTCTTGAGTGTTAAGGTTGGATTTTCTGTTTTACTAGAAACAGAAAACTGAGGAATTATTTTGCTTACGGTGTTTTTGTTCCTATACAAGTTTAATGAGAGTAAAAATCATCCTCTGCCTCACAAGGTGCGTAAAAATATTGAAGGACTGTAAAATGCTAATTTTAGATGGCAATGAGAAGCCTTAAAAATTATATTTTAGTTGTATTTATTCTTGTTTGTTATTACTTTGAATGTATGTTGGCTTTTTTACTGATGCAAGGGTGGTACTCAGCTGCCTAAAACAAGCAACTTGTAACAGTTAATATTTTCGAGCTCTTTGTAGATGCCCAAGATAAGTGATATCAGCCAAAGCTGGCAGATACATTGTGGAGTTTCTAGAATATTTATATCCTTCTGGAGTAGCAGCCTTGTGGGTTATTACAGGGCATTTCAAATAATGTAAGATTCAATCCCACCGCCCATAGACAATAACAGTCCCTTAGGCACCTAGCTCATCTATAGACTCTTATATGTAGACACCTTAGATTCATACTGAATCTTGCCCCGATTATCTTTTTGAACCTTGTGAAACTACCCCTATTACTGACAACGTGAGCCATGTGCTTAAGCATATGAAGGTCTAGAGTTTTAAAATTTTAGCCTTTTAAAATTTTAGTGAGAGGAAGAATAATCATATCTATCTACATACACATGCACAAAATTTACATAAACTGGCCTTGCTCTGAATTTGACATTGCAACAGAAAAGTCATCAGTATTATGGAAAAGAGAATGAAATGACTTCCATAAGTCCATATATTTTATGACCAAAAGAAACACTTATAAACATCTACTGTAGTGATTTCAGATTATTTTTTGTTGTTGATGTGTATGCATCTACAGCAATCCTCCAAAGGCCTCTTGTCAGTAGATGTATTTGAAATTTCACTGAAGTCTGAGAACAAATATTTTGGCTGTAGCCCTACTACAGACTTGCAGATATCATTTAGCATTGTGTATGACACAGACACAAGAAATTCAGTTCTTTTCCAGTTTGTAGTTTCTGTTTTAGATTCAGAACATCTTTTTAAGAGATTACTGTTAATTTAAAGAATTTTCTATAGTATCCCTCAAATCTTCATGCAAATTGTACTATTATTTAGTGACTTCCACTGTTAAGAATGTGTATTAACTTTCTAGTATGAATTTATTAAACTCAGCATACAAAATGTTTGTCAAGTTTTTCCTTATTAGAAATAAAAATCATTGCAAACACTTCACATTCCTAACCTTCATTTTTGTCTATTTAATTGGTACAGCTTCTTCAGTGTCATTAAAAAGCATGTTTTCCAAACCTTGAATGTCTCTAACCTTACTTCTACAGACTCTTTCCACTTTGCTGACAAACATTTAAATTCTAGGTGCTAGGAGCTCAATTCAGTTGCTTGTTTCTAGCACTCCCATAGAAGCTTTACCTATCAGGCCTGGTCTCCAACTGCAATTCCAGAAATAAAGTGTCCTTTAGTTCTGAGGATACATCTGCTAGTCTTGTATGGACATCTCAGATATACTAGGTATTAGTAGCTTAAAAGGTATTGGATGCTTCTTTTCTGACAACTGAACCAAGCCCAAGAAATATTAAGAATTTTGCAAATATTATCCTCAGAATTAACATCATGTACCAAATCTGTATTACTTAGGTCATAAGTTTGAAAACAATGCTTGCTTCCCTGTTACCTGTAGTGGCCAAAAGGTTCTTCAGTGGGTATTTCATGAAATAGTCTCTCATGTTTTCCAGATAGGATACTCACTCTGTTGTTTTGATAGCTCAACTTACTGGAATAGGAAAACGATCTAAGATAAGAATCATACTTGGTGGATAAATGATCTGTCACTATTGTTTACTTATTTTCCCACTAATATTTGTGACACACAAAGTTTTTACTTCCAATAAAGATAGCTTTTTTCTCACTTAATTCTGTCTTGCTTCATTTCAAGACCACTATTTCATGGCTTGTTGTGAGTGGACAAGGAGAAAGAATTATTCCCCAATTTTTTTGCAACACAATTGTACATATTTGAACACTGTTATCATGTCTCCCCTTAGTCTTCTCTTCTGTAGACTAAACAAACTATCTTCTCTCAGTCTTTTCTCAGAGGTCATATTTTCTAGACCTCTGATCTCTGCTCTGGACTCTCTCTCATAGCTAAAAGTTCTTCCTAGTGTGTGGGTTCCCAAAACCCAGCAAAGTTTTAGAAAAGGCTTAGCAGTGTTGAGTAAAAGGATTACAAGCCTTACATTGATCTTATCTCTTTATATATGATTCTTGTTTTTTTTTTTTTTTTCATAAGGTTATGACATCATGTTCCCAGCATCTCCTATTGGAGATGGCCAAAAACAGACTGTAAAAGTATTTTAAGATGAAGTAAAATGCCAGTTGAGAATTTTTATTAGCATTTGGCACTAATATATGGTTGAATCATACACAAGACCATGAGCACTTCTCCTAGAATCAGAGTTATATTTTCATTACATTCTGTTTTTTGTCAGAAGAAAATCACCTTCAAGAAAAAGTAAAAGGCAGAAGCAATAACTGGGTCGAGTAAGACTGAAAAAGTATTTTACACCACAACTGCAATTATTCCCAGTGAAATGTCCAAAATATCAAATTATTTTTTTCTGAAAGTAGTTTAACAAAAAGTATTTCTCATACCAGAGATAATTATATTTACATATCTCATACTGAATATTAACAGGATTTTTGCTTTAATATAGTTCTAAAACTTGGTATGTTGAAAAAGGAATGTTATTTTATATCATTTAACTTATTTCAAAATACAGTTTGCCTCTGTTTAAACACATTTAGATGATTGCAATAATTTTCATATTGAATGAAACTAAGAAATAGATTTACTTCATAATTCTCCATTTTTCTAAAAAGGGAAATTTGCATGTGCAAAATGGGAAATTTCCTGCAGAATGAAAGCTGGTTTATTCATGTGCTCTATGTGTGTTCAGTTGCTATTTAGATCCTTGTGCAGAAATGAAATATAGCAACACCCTTATATTTCTGCAGCACTGGCATATGTTTGCCGTAAACTTTTCTCTCTGACATGAACACTATATCATTCTCTATTCTTATTTAACTGCAGATTACTTTATTCTTAATCTAATCACATCAAATAAATATAATATAATTTGATTCAATACATCTTTCCACAACTGTTTTAATGTGAAACGGCAAGCTTAGCCCAGCACCCCTCATCCTTGTCCTTCAGACTCTGATATGTATGGCTAACTATGTCCAGATGAGTGGTCCCACTAACTTCAGACATGGCTTTCAGACACTCTCAAGTTCCTTAACTCGATCCTGTCCATCACTGGGAAACATTATGGATCTGACAGGGAGGACCGAGGGCTGAACCTGCTCTGCACTAAACACTCTGTGGTCAGTCAGTAGGTGGGGGAAGGTTGCGTTTCTTGATGTGCCAGCTGAGGCTAAAACTCTCAGTTAGGGGACACTGTTCTACCTGTATGAATTCCAGCACCCAGCAGTCTATATTAAAGTACAAATTAGTAATAAGAATAACATCTGTATGTGTTTTACTTTAGCTTTTTGATATTTAATGCAAACTATGACATTAATACACATTGATTTCTTGTTGCTTAAGATCACAGTATTCATAAGAAGTGTTGGTTCCTCTGAATTTTTCAAAATGCAAGTACAGAAATGATGTTACTTGTTTCAGATGAACCTGAATTAATGCATCTCAACACATTAAGGAGAAGATTACAATAGCAGATAAAATATAGTCTCTGGTGCACAAAAGAGATTGGACTTTCTAGGTTCTATCTACTTACAAGTAATTATGAAGTGATTATATTTGCAAGTATGAATGGATTACAAGCCACCATTCCTTTCAGTAAATTTAAACAGTACCCTTGATCTCTATCAGCAAGGCTTTTTCTGTTAACTAATAACACATTGCAGCCAAACCTTTCACTGCCATCTGTCCAAATGGAAACATGTGGTATTAGAGTTCTAATACTGTGCCCTTGGTAAAGATATACCTTAGAGATTTCTTTTGGAAAACTTCATAGTTAGCAAACAATTTGTGGGCAGTTAATTTGCTCCCTTGCTGGGATTTGCATTCCCACGTGTGAAATGTGCTATTCTGATGGTAATGTTAAATTAAATGAATGTACACAGGATCATATTTACATAATATGGATTGTATTTACTCTGTGGGAAACTTGACTGTCCTGTAAAAGACCATTATTGAACAGAACAGAGAGTATTTGAATTTATTTCTGTTGTTCTTGAGCTCTTCCTGTAGTATAAAGTTATAGAACGAAACGTCCTGTTCTTGCATCAGCTCAAGCCTTATTACATCGCAGAAATGAAAAACACCTTCAATACATGCTAACACACATGGAACCACACACACTCATCTTGCAATACCAATTCTCCAGGGTCTATGCTGATTGAAAAAGCATAATGTGTTCACACGATAAACACATTTCCTTTTGTTTTTTAGTTTTCCTTTTCCCTAGCAATCACAAAATAAACTATTTTGAGAACATCTTCAAAAAGAAATGCCAGATTGTGAGACATTTATGGTGAACAGTGTCTTTCCTTATGCAGTAAAGTATGTCTGTCTGGACATGACAATTTTACTAATTATCTTGGATGCTGAACACAGAGAGCAATACATATCTTTTGTGACCAAAAGTTATCAGTAGTAAAAGCAATTCATTTTGGACTGTTACAGCTTAGTGAATGCATTTCACAAAGGAAAATGAAGATCAAGTGGTGAACACAAGAACATTTTGCAAACATTGCTAAGTGCTTGTTTTAATAGTAAGGAAAAAGGTAGGAATTTTGTTCTTCAAGCCTTGAGACGTAAATTAATCCAGAAGATCACCTGACCATTATCATAATAGTGGTTATAGAAATGAAGAAACAATTAAAAAGTAATTAAAAACTTTTGTGTGTCAAAGCCCACAAGACAAGTACCACTGTTATTGTTAGAGTTCTCAAGTTCTTGCCTTCCAGACCTATTTCGTGTACATGAGTCTAAGTAGCTTTTCCTTGTATGTTCAACATTTGCACCCAGTCCTACACTTACCAAAACATGTGTGGACATTTGTGTTGGGTACGTCAAAGGAGACTCAAAGCAGCATCATTCTTCCAAACCTGGTATGAGGACTATTGCTAAGAGGGGAAACTGAGGGAAGGAGTAAAAGAGGATAAACCTGCAGCAACATTTCTCTTGTTACATCTCAATTGCATTTTCCAGCAATCAACAGCTTAGAGGCTTCCAAAGACAAAGGTCTACACCCACATTTCCAAATCTAATTCTCCCATGATTTAAATAGTATTTAAACCCATCTGTACTTTTTATTTCTATATTATGTAGCAATGAATTCCATGGTTTAAATACATGTTACAAGAAAAAAATATTTCTTTGGCAGCCTTTATTCCATGTTCATGATAAGGAAACAAGGCTTATTCGTACTTGCCATCAACTTAACTTTCTGATAGAAAACTCCCATATGTTTTGTTTTCAGAAGAATATTGACAGAATTTACAGTCCCTCATACCCATCTTTTTATAATACTGGAACTCTGTGGGATAGCAGGATTTCTACCTACACAAAAATTAGATGGGACTTTCTTCTCTAATGAGATACCTCTCATCTTGCCACTTCTTTGCAGGCTGGTTCCTGGCCCTGGCCATGTTTGCTCATGCAATTGTGCTTCCTTCATGCATGACAGCTACACAGTTGGCCATCTTCATGGAAACACCCTTTGTTTTATGCAAATTAGGAAGTGGAAAAGAAGTATAGCACCATTAGGGTTTAACATTACGTCTTAAAGAAGGCGTAACATTCACTGAAATGAAAATGTCACCGGGAACACAACTTTCTTAATATAAGAGATGTGTTTTGGGCAGAATGAAGAATTTAGCTGAAAATTGCTTTTGGTGAACACCATTTCTGCATCTTTTCTACACAAGGCTTTCTCGTTTCTTTTAAGTGATAACATTGACATTTATAAACAGATCTTTCCAGTAAAAGTAACAGTTGAAAAAGCCACATATTTCTCAAAGCCAAGCTGACCTAACACAATGTTAGACTGAAGTTACATTTACATGACATGCTGTTTTGTTTGTTTTCAGTGGGGTTACCATCTTATAACAACATTTGGAAATGATAAAAGGATAAAGTGAGGACCCCCTGTCTGTTTATATTAACACTGTATATCCATAAACACGAACGAACCAGTGAGTACAAATCTCCTTAATTGTTTTACGGTTTTATTTATTTTTACTACATTTTATGTATCCCAATGAGAAGCACTAAGTTATTAATCATGTAGTAAGCCATATTATCTATGAACAGAACTGTATGCAAAAAAAAAAAAAANATCACGACAAAAAAAAAAAAAAAAAAAAAAAACTTTTCACTTTGCTTGGCTGCCATACAGATTACACTAAATCATCCACAAAATAACTCCACCCACAGTATTTGTTAGAAATGGGCTAATATCACAAGTGTATTAAATATTTATTGTATTTTCTAGGGTCATTTGTCATCATATGGAATATATAACAAATAATGAAGCTTGGAAATATTTTTGAAATCTCAGAACCTCTAATTCTGACATTTTTCTTAGCACAATTTCTTAGCTGAAAGCATAAATCAACCTCTGCGGCTTTCAAAAATTATACTGGATTTTTTTTTTTTTTTTTTTAGAAGATTGTGGGAAGGGGATCATAACCTATATCAGAAAGTCTGTGCTGTCTCTGTGAGCAATGTACAGTTAGGTGTAGAATCCACACAGTATTAGTAAAATTAAGTCTGAGACAGCATACACTGACAATCATCTGTGCATGACGTAGATAGGTAGTTGATAGTTATATGTGTAGTAGAAATGCAGTACATTTTGGTAAACCTAAAGACATGAGAATAACAGTTTCACATTCATTAAGAACAGTATCCTGACATTGACCATATAGGAATTTACACTGCTTTATTTGAAGCAATTAAATATAGTGCAGTAAATCATGAACTACTTCATATATGAATAATATCTGTTCTGCTTTGCAGATTGAACTCTATTGATCTGTCAGAATAAAGCATTCATTCTTAGAAAGATGGTTTGCTATTAATCTGTTGACCTAGAGTATCATGCTTTGAGGCACACAGCAATGACTTTTTAACTGTGAACAGGAAAACCATGTAACAGCTTTGATACAAAGTAGACAAGGAGCAATACCAGAACCAGATGAAAACTCAGGGTAGCTTTTACAAAATGTGAATGTAATCTCCAAGAATACTAAAACTGTCAGGATAAACAACTCTCCCTGTGTGAAAAGCACTGTTGGATCTTTAACAACAAGAGAGCTGGACATCATTTCTAAGAAATTGTTGGATTTTCAGCAGGTGTTGGATGGCTTATTTCAGAAAGAAAGATGCCTTTTTTCACTAACATTTTGGTCAATTGAAAGAAGGCAAACATCACAAAATGATTGGTTTGGAGAGGAAAAAAAATCTGTTTGACCATAGATGGAAAGTCACATTTTTATAGTTCTGACTGATTGCGATATCTGAACATTTAAATACAATAACAAACCACTTACTGTGTGACAGGACAAATTATGTCTTTGTGTTTTGTGTTGTTGTTGTTGTTGTTTGTTTTGTTTTGTTTTTGTTGTTTGTTTGTTTTTCTCATTTATTGGTGTCTATTTTTTTTCCACTAACATGAATTTACTACAAAAGAATTCTTATTTTGTCCCCAAGTCTTGAGTATCAAGTTTAAGTTTGAGTCATTAGATTTCAGTAGCATCTGTGATCAAGGAAAGTGAGCATTCATGGAAATTTAATGTTAAAATATCACAGATGAATCTCTGACTGGAAATATTTAAGGACTAGAAACAGATGATTCCACCCAGTTATAACTTAGCAATGCAAGAAAATACGAAATCACATGTCAAAGTTTATTAAAAAATAATTTAAGGACAGACAAATCTGTTTACTGGCAATTAAATGGAAAAAAAAAAAAAAAAGAAGAAGAAACTAAAATAATTTAAAAGCTTTTATTGTAAATTATTTATTTAACATCAAAACAAACTGTAAAGAACCTAGCACCATCTCCTACACTTGCTTTGCTTCACATTTAAAAGAGAGACTCTCATAAATTACTATGCACAATCTTCAGTAGTATAAATACCTTTTTTTTTTTTTTTTAAGAGTTTTGCATCATTAGGTTCACAAAGCAGGTACAGTTGACCGACATAGCTGATACTTCATAACTTTTGACTATACCAACACAGCAACATTTCTTGTTTAGTTGCCTGGTTAACAACCCTAGTCAAAATGGAAATTTAGAAGTCTTGGCAAAAAAAAAAAAAAAAAAGTCTGTTCCAAATCAGTTCATGAGTACATGCTGAAAAGGCAGTCTATGCATTCCTGGGATTCTGCACAGTGCCAATGTGACATACTGTTTCAACACTACTTGCACACCCATGGTAACAATTGAAGGGAGCTGAGCCACAAAGTTTTCAAAGACTGATAAAAGCATCCCTGAGCTACTGCTTTCCCACATCAGTGAATTACTTCATCTTATGTTACTAATGTATACCCATTTAGGTTTATTATTGGTCCTTAGCACTATCCAGGGCTAATGTTTGTGACACTGAATATGTAGCCTCAGGGAACAGTGAGGTACAGTGCAGAGATCCCCAAAGAAACACCAACTTAAGGGAAATAATGTTGCTCTGATGGGCAGGGCAACATTATATTCAGGGGTTAGAAGCAGAGCTCATTTGTCCAGGCACAGCACCATGCCACCCTGGCAGCATTGCCTGCTACCTACTGACTCAGGCTGGTTTGTGCAGAGCAAAGGGTTGTGCTTCTGCTTGATCAATTGTTGTTGTTTTTTCAGGAGATGTGGATGTTGAGGCTGCTTGCTTGACACCATGCTGGTGCAAAAGGTGGATTTAAACAGGCATATATAATATAATTTAGACACACTTTTAAATGATTCCACAGTGCCAGAGTTTTGTAAAAATGTTTTTATTTTAACAGATTGAAGCCAGCATTACAGAAATGCTAAATTCTTTTCAAGGAAAAACTAGTGCCATGATTCTGGTCTTATTTTCTTTTAGTTTCCTAATAGTTATACTCCATTGGAGCTGCTTCTGATTTACCAGGGTATATTAACAAAAGGAATCAGGTTATAGCTGTACTTCCCAATCTCTCTCACACATCTTTGTACCTTTCAAAAGTTCATATTTTTTAAAAACAAATTCCACTTGATGTTGGAGGGAATAAAAAGTTTCCAAAACACATTATTCCCCCAGACTTATTTTGTTTCCGGCACATGTAGAACAATGCTCAGAACTGAACTGGAATAGCAAGCGTTTCTTATTTGAAAAGAATGCTTACATTGTTGTGTGCAGAGTTGAGTCTGGCTAATAGGAAATCGTGAATTTTGCATCCCAGTTCAATAAAGCATTCCAGCATTTGCTTAAAATTAATGTGATGGATGTGCTTAAGTGCTTTTCTGAATCCTAGCATAAATAAAGGTATCAATTGTGTAGGTGGCCAAGAGGATCTAAGGCCAGATTTTCAGGTTTTTAATCAGTGGGTATAAGGTGGTGTACACCAGAGGAAGGTTGTAGCTGACTGGTAAAAGACAGCTTTTTAGTGATCTTTGTTACTTACGATGACCCTACAAAGCTGTAGACTTTTATCCATTGTATTAATTTCATCATTTTCCTATCATGAATTTCTTGTGTGAGCTTGGGACAGTCATTAAGGGCCAACAGTCAAAGACATCTAGTGGGATTTACATAAATTCTTTAGCAAGAAACATCCTTAAAGATGCTTTGAGCATTATTTATGCACTTTGAAAATGTGGCCAAACATATCAGACCCCATTGCCTGGGCTGAAAATGATTATGACACTCGTAAATATATCTAAGCAATTCTCACTCATTGAGAATTTTGACCCAAAAACAACATTATTAACCTCTACAAAATTTTCATGAGGTTGGCCACAGGAATATTAAGAAAAAACAGAACTAAATGTAGCATAACTTTTTTTAAAAAATTGTCCTTCTATTATTACTAGTACAGTTACAGTCCAATATTTAGAATTATTGAACATTTTCGTTTGGAAGAGGTTTGAGGAGATGTCAGTGATGCCTCAGAGAACAGCTAGCTTTGACATAAGATCAAGTTGCTCATTATCTTGTCACATTTGTTATTGTCATTGTTTGTGTTATTATTAGGCACTTTTCAAGTCCCTTGGGGGACCTGTTTGTTCTTGTTTAACTGTGGGCTATGTATAGCTATAGTAGATATCTATTCCAGTCTTGGGGTGACTGTATCATTACTGCATGCATATGTTTATTGTTCTTCTTCCAATTAGTCGTGGTAAATGGAGTCAAGTCCAGTTGGAGGCCGGTCACTAGTGGCGTCCCCCAGGGCTCAGTACTGGGGCTGGTCCTCTTTAATATCTTTATAGATGATCTGGACGAGGGGATTGAGTGTACCCTCAGTAAGTTTGCAGACGACACCAAGTTAGGTGCGTGTGTCGATCTGCTCGAGGGTAGGAAGGCTCTGCAGGAGGATCTGGATAGGCTGGACCGATGGGCTAAGGCCAACTGTATGAAGTTTAACAAGGCCAAGTGCCGGGTCCTGCACCTGGGGCACAACAACCCCAGGCAGAGCTACAGGCTGGGGGATGAGTGGCTGGAAAGCTGCCTGGCAGAGAAGGACCTGGGTGTGCTGGTTGACAGTCGGCTGAATATGAGCCAGCAGTGTGCTCAGGTGGCCAAGAAGGCCAACGGCATCCTGGCTTGTATCAGGAACAGTGTGGCCAGCAGGACTAGGGAGGTGGTTGTCCCCCTGTACTCAGCTCTGGT
>VXAA01000917.1:230496-252193 GCA_013399115.1 Anseranas semipalmata
ACCTTAAAGGAGGCTGTAGTGAGGTAGGGATTGGTCTCTTCTCCCACGTGCCTGGTGACAGGACGAGGGGGAATGGGCTAAAGTTGCGTCAGGGGAGGTTTAGGTTGAATATTAGGAAAAACTTCTTTACTGAAAGGGTAGTTAGGCATTGGAATGGGCTGCCCAGGGAAGTGGTTGAGTCACCATCCCTGGAGGTCTTTAAAAGACGTTTAGATGTTGAGCTTAGAGATATGGTTTAGTGTGGGCCTTGTTAGAGTTAGGTCAGAGGTTGGACTAGGTGATCTTGGAGGTCTCTTCCAACCTGAACGATTCTGTGATTCTGTGATTCTGTGAAACTAGTCCTTGGATCCCTTGTTACTCTTTCTGGTAATATTCCACAATGTCTAGCCTTAGCACAAGAAAATGGTACCTCGCTTATGCAGCATATAAACCTTAAATTGTAATCATATTGTTTACCTTGTGCTAATGCATTGCAAACTTACTTACAATGTTAATCTCCATATTTCTGTCTCCCTTTCATTATTAGGTGTAGGATAATTTTTCACCTGATGCCTTTGCATATTTCTTCAAGATGAATCTCATTTTGTTATCTTTCCTGCACATCATTCTAATATCCCTTTTGATCTGTTCCAAACGTTATTGAACTCAATGGGAATCTTGGACCCATATCTAGGTTCCTTTGCATGATCTTTCTTTCATCACTGTTCACAACTCCACCCTCTTATTCACCGTAGCAGACATTCATTAGTGGGTGGCTTACTTCTCCTAGATGATTATTGAAAATGTTAAATAAAACCATACTGAATACAGATCCCTGAAATACCTCACTAGGAAAAGACCTTCCCACAAATCTATATTTTAATGTTTTGTCTTCTGCTTTTGTTTATAGTCCTTCAGCCACTTTTCATTCCACAAGATAGTGCTCATACCCCAGGCAATTTAAATTAATTCAGCATTTTCTATCAAATAGTTTCCACATCCTGGGCCAAACTCTTCCCTGGTTATTCAAGCACGCTGTTATTGATATCAATGGGATTATATAGAAGCAATGCATGAAAGAATCTTGTCCACTTTTTTGTTTGTTTGTTTGCTGTTTCTTCTTTTTTTTTCCCCCTTCTTTTCAGTTACAGTTTTTTTTTTTTTTAGTTTTGTTTTATGATGATAATCAGGAATTTAAAAATCAGTATATTTGTTCTCTTCATGGTCTGTCAGCATATTTCAAGCTGTTATAAAAGAAGATAGAATAATCTGATTATGCAAACAGAAATTGTTTTCTTCATCTCTAAAGTGTGGGCTTAATCGATGCTAAAAAAAAAAAAAATCGATGAAAGCTTTACTCTTTTTTATATACATGCACAGTTAGGTACACATATACATATATTCCAAAACAACTTGCTCTCCTTCTTCTAGAATCTGATTAATTTTATAGCAGTAATCTTTCTTGAAGCTGAATTGATCTTTTGGGAGAGTTATGTCTATATTCAATTTAATTGAAATTTGGAACTTTCTGAAGTACTGGAAAGCTCTTGGATTTTTTTTTCCCCCCACTTCTTGCATTAGTTGGAACAATTTCATTGTCATTACATGGATCTGACATACTGCAGAAGATGCATCTTGAAATACTTTAAATGACAATCTGAGGAGTGGAATCTGAGTCAGAAATCATAAAAATTACCATTAGAACAGCCAACAAAATGCCTTTGCAATTAACATCCTATCTGGATACTTAAATGGTATCCCCAATTAGTATTAATAAAACCTGTTCAAAACCAGATCTAGCTGGAATAGCTCAGGGGCCTGTTGGTAAAATTCCTAGGTCACTGATTAAATCCAGTACAAATCAGTAACGACTGAAATTTATGTTTGGTAACGAACATGGAACATTTTGATTGGTTCAGCCCAGTATCTAGTACAAAGATGATGACATAATTAAAAAAGATAGACGTGTTCAGAACTGTTGTTACACTCGGGAAAATCTCAACAGAACACAGAGTATGAGGGGACTTTTTTGTAATCACAATGAAGACATCTCAAGTTACAAAATGAAAAGTATTAGCACAGAATCTTGCCCAGCTTTAGTCTGCTCTTTCCCTTTTACGTTCATCAAAGTATATCAATTAAACTAATTAAGTAGAATCACCATCTGTAGGTCTTCAAAAGCACTTGCCTCCTTTCCTTAACTGTATGGAGAAATTAGCCACTTATTTTATGCAATCTGATTCATTAGGAAACTAAGTACCAAACCATGTGCCAAAGTTGGGGGAACTGAGTCCAACCTCTAAAATGCATTTTATGTGCATGTGCTTTCAGACTAGCAATCTTAATCCCCCTGTCTGAATGTTTAGGTGCTGTACTGAAAGCTTCTGTCATGTCCTCTGGATGGGAGAAGCTCAGAGGAGCAGATATGTGGGCAACACCGCTTAGGCTGCAGAGATTGACTCCCTTACTCAGTCCCACAAAGGGGCTGATTTGTCTGGCAGAGGATATTTACCATAACACTGACAACAGCTGGGTCTCACCAGAGGAGGATATAACCCTGTCCAGAACGGGCCAAGCAAAGGGGAGGGAAGGATCCAACACTCATGTTGGCCAAAAGTGGAGCCCACCAGTCCCACACTCTAGCAGAGCTCATTAACCAACACCTGTAAAGTATTTGGAATAAGAGCCTGCCTCACCACCTGGTCCACTTTGAATCCATGAATGAAATATTCATCCATGGGGCCAGGGAGAGTGTTAGGTAGAGGGAAATATCTGCTCAGGTCTTTAGTCTTTCAATGCTTTTCTCTGGCTCCTGTATTCCCAGGAGCAACAAAATTAATGATGCTTTGTTTGGATTGACTAATCTGCTACTGTCACAGACTCTCAGAGGAAAAGACTTTGCGAGAAAATGCATTTGTCACCTGAAATATGCACTCTGGAGTGCACAATACAAAGGACAATACATGAGTATGTATCTATTCTGCCTTTGACCTTCAAGCTAAGATTTCAGATGGCATATACAGAGCAAAAAGTGGTAGAGGCAAAATATATACATCACAATTTAAGTATATTTAACTCCTATAAAGTCACTGAATGCACTACTGTCTTTTGCTAACCGTAACTAATGAATTAATTTCTTGTATATATAGTTATTAGAGTCAGCAATTTAAAGGAAGGAAAGGTAGAAGGCTTAAGAGCTGGTGGATGGAGATGGCCTAGAAAGACAGATAAGGCCAGCACATAGTTGCTATTCTAGATACCTCACCCGCATCATCCATTATTTACTACTGGGGTTTGCCTGTGCATGTCTTCCATGTACCACTTACAGAAGCAATCCCAATGTTAGGCTGAAAGAATTCTGAAACAGCAACAGCTATCTGAAAGAGCTGGAGCATGTGCAGGGGCTCAGCAGACACCAACTGAAAGAAAAAATACATGCAAGTAACTTTTTTTTTTTCCCCTTGTTCCTCCTAGTTTATTAGAAGTCAATTCATTCTTAGGCGCAAGCTAATACCATGAACTGGTATTTAGCTATCTAGACAGGACATCCACTTAAGTCAATGAGGAGAGGTAGGTGTTTTTGTTGATTTCAGAAGTGGATTGAGCCCACAGAACTGAAACACCTAAGTTTGGAAGTGAATTCCCTTGAGCCTGATGCATTAAAAAGTTGGGCAATGAGAAGAGGGAATATAGACGTAGAATTGGTGAGTGTGCCACATAGACTGAATCCCATCTATTTTTATACTGGCTCTTTTTCTCCAAGACCCATCTTCACTAATAGATTAGCTTTGTCATCCCTGTAGCTGACTGTTTTTTTTGTGTGTGTGTGTTTTTGTCCTGAAGGCACTGGTTTGTCTAATCTTCTCCAAAGATGCCACTTTTTATCCTAATTCATCATCTGCTTTTTTAAAGAAAATAAGAGAAGTGTGTGTTTGAGGGAGGAGGGGAGAGAGAGAGAGAGAAAGAGAAACAGCTCCTGAAGCAGGTATAAGATAAATATATGAAAACTATAGACATGAAACAGACACTGATCAGGTACACAACAGGGTGCCTGTTTAATATCCACTTTGTACCTATTGCTTGTACAAATAGAAAGCAGTGGCTTCATACATAGCCTTCATTTTACCTGCTCCGATATT
This sequence comes from Anseranas semipalmata, assembly GCA_013399115.1. Taxonomy (NCBI): domain Eukaryota; kingdom Metazoa; phylum Chordata; class Aves; order Anseriformes; family Anseranatidae; genus Anseranas; species Anseranas semipalmata. The sequence continues at coordinate 234,615 of VXAA01000917.1, forward strand.
GAACAGACCTACTTTTCTACAGGAGACAAGAAGCAGTGGAAGTACAGGTGCTGAGTAATAATAGTCACAGGAAAAATCTAGACACACAAAGTCAAACTGGTGAAACTTGCCTCTGCTCATCTCATAGATAGGAAAAAATAAACCCAGTCCTTTATGTTTTATGTGAGATGCAACAGTACACTTTACATAGATATATACACACACAAGAATATATATATATATATGCATGTTTTTATAGAAAGAAAAGGAAAGAAAGTGAAGGAATGTAGGTTATAGTTTGTGTCATTTTACTAATCTTGCTGGATTTCTGTGCCAGCTTGATTGTTTATTGCCTTTTACTTTCTTTTGCTGACATCTTCTTGATATCAATAGTCAAGCAATATGTTACCTTTATAACTGATGGCTTGAAATGAAGTTTCAAAAACTGTCTACATTATATCAGCTAATTGTCCGGTGACTGTGGAGAAAAGAAACCAGAACTATTTATTTCAAGTAATGCCCAACACATGGCAAACATCAAGCGAGGAATGCAAGGCCTATGCTAGTGAAGAATGCAATAAATATAGGCCAGATCATAAACACTGCTATAATAAGACAATTGAGGAAGAAGATTTGAAAAGATAAAATTGATTTCTGTACCTTTCCTTGTGCAGCTTCTCCAGGAAATAATTGAGCAAATAAACTCAAACCTATCACCTCTATATCTAGTTCAATCACAAGTTTTTGAATTCAGTGCTCTTGACTTTGAAAAAAGAAAGAATGATTCAATCCACAGCATGAATTAATCTGCAGAACTCTCTGGCTTGTGTTATGCAGGAAATAAGAGTTAGATGACTACAGCACTACCTCTGGTCTTAAAATCTGTTAACTTTGAAATGAACAGTGTTTCACATCAGTTAAACATAGTGGTTCACATCTTATTTTGCTCTAGCCATCAGCCCTACTCACTAAGTCCACTGTAGTGAGCGAAATGGGGATATCATTCTGCACATCCACAGTTACATATTTCTCTGTCCAACGCTAGTGATTCAACACTTATAGCCAAAGCAATTAGTGTGGTGACTGAATAAGCAACATGTGACTCAGCCCTTGGAACGTAAGGTCTTCATGGTAAGGTTGTATTATTCTTTATTTCATTACATTACCAGCTTTTTTGTGTACCAGTATCAAAATGTGAATAAAATGTATCTCAATCCCCTTTCACTGGCTATAGGTAATGTTGCGCCAGCACAAATGTTCACTCTTTGTGCAGTTTTGCTGATGGATAGAGGAATTTGAGAGGATCACAGAGTGTCTTTTAGTTATTTGAAAATGTACTCTATGACTACATATGAAATTACAGCTTTACTCAGAAGGCCTGACTTTTATTATTTATTTATTTAATTATTAATATTATTATTATTTAAGACACACTAAAAGAAAGCTCCATTTTGAAAAGGGAATTAGATATATCAGGCTGATAACAAGGGTTGTCTTACCAGTGTGGCAACATGAAAAATCCAAAAGTTAAACTCCATGTTCCCATATATTTTGACAGAATCAGTAATATGACCTCCATTAACAGTTCCACGGTATAGTAGCTGCTGATGAGTACTGACCTTTTCAGTGAAGGTCCTTATACCTTTAATCCTGTCCACAAGAATTGCTTGTATATCAATTAGAGATTTCTAGTGTCAGCTTCAGAAGACTGGATAACTGGACTGTGCTTCTGTTTTCCACCTCATAACTGATTCTCTGTATGTGTTAATGACAATTTTGTAAACTGTAATAAAACTTACATTGGATATACATATAGAGTGAGGGTTAATTTTAATCTTTCTAAAGTGCTTTCAGATTCTCAGATGAAGAGCTGTCATAATGCCTGGAAAATATCAAACATTTACTATTGTTAAAAATAAGCAAAGAAATAGACAAGATATGCCGCACACAGAAAACACATCCACATTCATTTCTCCTGTTATGTTTGCAGACTTATTCATCCATAGACACAATGTCCAGTATAGGTAACATCAGGGATGCGCCACAGACCTGGTGGATTAGAGGTCAGATTTACGAAGTTTTCCATTCATAGAATGGAAATGATAAAATATCCCAAGTTGAGAAGGACCCAAAAGGATCGTCGAGTCCAGCTCCTGATTCCACATAGGACCACCCGAAAATCTAATAATATGTCTGAGAGCATTGTCCAAATGCTTCGTGAACTCCAGCAGGCTTGGGGCCATGACCACTGCTCTGGGGAGCCTGTTCCAGTGCCCGGCCACTCTCCCAGTGAAGAACCTTTTCCTAATATCCAACCTGAATCTCCCCTGTTGCAGCTTCATGTCGTTCCCTTGGGTCCTATTGCTGATCACCAGACAGAAGAGATCAGTGGAGAGTAGCAGCCTTAAGATGAGTCATGCCTTGGTCTTAGGTTGGGGTGGGAATGCCTGCCTCTTCTCTTTGAGAAGACTGAGTAATTAAACAGGGTAAGAGCAAGATTCAGTGAAAAATTTAGACACTCTACTTTAATTGTTTACACATAGGAGTGTATTACGTGGGCCAAATATCTAAGCTCCTACAGCGGTCAATGAAGACAGTGAATACAGTCAAAGAAGCAAAGAGAGTGATTCAGCTGTCAGCTAGAGGAAGAATCAGCTGCCTAAACACAGATTCCTGGTGCTATTTGAAATGCTTTAGGGTACCTGACACAGCTGCAGTGTATGGGCAGATATGACACAGGAACCATGGGGGGTTCACACATCTGGATTGGCAGCTGGGTGGCAGCAAGTAAGGTATCAACAAAGGCATGCGTGCTTTGGTATGTACATGGCTAAGTACATGGCTGATGCAGGTGAAATCAGTCCCAACTTTTAATTCACAAAGTTGAGGCAAACTGTTTAGAAGCTGCTGCTAAGCATTTTTAGTCATATAAAATATATAAGGAATATTTAAATGACAATCAGTGAAAATTGCACCCATTCAGATCTTGTGACTGCTGTGCCTACTGGTACAGATGTTTTTGAGTTTTGCTATGCCCAATAAATCCAGGTTACTATGTCATTGAATATTTAAGGACTGAGTTTCAACAGCAGCCGATTTCTGGTACAGACAATGACTGACTCAGCAAGAGGCAGTTTGAGTTGGATTTGTACAGGAAAAAAAAAAAAAAAAGGAAGAAGAAAAAGAATAGCTATAAGCAGTCAGAAAACAGAGTTTCTGGAAAGCCATTCCAGTTGTCTTACAGATTAGACACATGGGTTGTGGAAATATACTTCCTGATCCAGTTATATAAAACCATCATTTACACATAATCAATTCACAGTTTGGTCTAAAAAAATAATAATAAATGTGCAGACAACTAACTGTACCATCCTACTCAGGCAATATAGTTACATTGCTGAATACAAAATGGCTATAGTATTTCTGACAATTTATATGTAATATGTAATTAAAACTGGTTTTCAGAAGCAAAATCCACATTGAAAAGAAACTAAACACATGATGCTTAGTTCCTCTGAAATGCTATATTCTTCAGATCTCTTTTCCATCATTCACTAGCACATGTGGAACATGTGAGTTTATAGTCTCCCTATCAAAAAGTTACCATATAGTCTCTCTATCCATAAGCATGTTTAATCTTGGTTTTGAAACCTACTGAGATCCTGTCCTCCATTATATTAACTGTTCCTCAGATTCTGAATACCTCTGGCATCAGAGTAAATATATTCTAACTCAAATACATTAGCACACTGTCTGACCATTGTGGAACCAGATTGAAATCTGGGCAGAAAATAACAAATGATAGAGCAAAGTCACTCAAAAGCTGCAATTATAGCAAGTGCAGAAGAGCACATACATCAGCACCAATGTTTATTTTTAGAAAGATAGGGAAGCTTCATACTCTGCCTCTCACAGTCAGCAAACTGTTTAGTAGGGCCCCAAAGTTCAGCCACTCCAGTTAAATTTTCTCAGTGCTGTAGGTTGTCCTTATTCCACGGATTCCTTGTGGTCCTTGATTCCTGTGTTCTAGCCACCCAGAATACACAGCACTTCACTGAAGTCCCAAGTTATGCATATTTTTAGAACTTTTGGATTTGCAATATTTGCTGGACAAATTTTAACGATAAGTGTGTTAAGTTTGACTGAAAGATCTGAGAAATAAGTTGTTCTGAAACTCAGAATCAGATCTTCTATGAGGATGGGATGTCAGTAATTCTGCAAGCTAAGCTTTGCCATGGGAGAAAACACCCAGTTACAACAAATTCAACTCCCACAAGTTTCTCTAGCAAAAAAAGCTTCTTTTTCACTTGCTTTGGTTCTGAAGACACTGCTTTCAGACCAGGAGGTTTTAATGCAAGTTGTAACTATGGGAACATGTAAAAAAGCACACAAAATATGTTTAATCTCCAGATGAGGGAGCACGTCCTAATTAGTTATGTCTGCTCTGGTGTCTGGCTACCAGCTGACAGACACGACAGCTGATCTCTCTGAACCAATCCAAATTGGAAAAAGATTTGGGTTAGGGTCACTTTCTGAGTGGGCAAAGGTTGGGGCTGGTTGTTATTTAGACTGAACTAGTTCATTCATCTCTAGTTACCCATATGTCAATACAATAGATTCCCTTAACATAATATGCCGTGGGCTAGAAACTTTCTGTTTTGTTTCTACCTGCACAATTTCATGGGATGCTGCCAGAAGAGGAAGGCAATGTGTCCTGGAACAAAGAGGAAGTTCTGGACATTTCTGGAAGAACTCCAGAATACACTATGAGAACAGACACTTTGGACGTAAAACCTTCAAGCTTTGTGCAGTTCAGGTCAGAGCTTAGGTCAGGCACAGACAGTCAATCAGAAGCTTATTTGTAAGCCTGTAAACAATATAGTCTACATAAAGATTTAGGATTTTTATACTTCAGAGATAACCTCTGTAACCGCTGTTACTACCCCTGTGTTAATTTAGCATTTAGAATGGATTGGAAAGGGTCATAATAGAGACTGATATTAAATACAACTAAGTCAACCCAGTGAAAAAAAAATAGAGAAAGTTTTGCACTGGGTATACAGATCCTGAATCACAAAACCCTAGAGTAGAGTCACAGAAGTAAAGCTGAGAGTGAGAAATGATCATCTCCATGAAGTTAGTATTCCATTGCCAGTACAGAACAGGATTTGATTTTTAGAATAACCTTGTCATTGTCATAATAATCTCATCAGCATTAACAAGAACTGGTAATTTCTCTAAATAATAGTCAGTTTTTTCACTATTTTTTCTTCCTGCTTGGAGGAATGATTATATGTAAATATTTGCAGGACCAAAATTGATGATGTTTAGAGCAAAACAAGGTATATCTATTAAACAAGTAAATTAAGCAGTGCCTGCCATTGGCCCTTTTGTAAACAGTTCCTGGGCACTGTTGGGAAGTGTGTGTGGCTCAGGGACAATTTCCTAGAGACAGTGTGGTCCTCTGAAGGCTAAGGAACTTTAACATCTCTTTATGTCAATGGCTTCAGAGTCAGAGAACAATCTGCAGTCTTACCCATATGGATATAGCCAGAGAGACCTAGGAAATGCCTCCAAAAGCTGTAACTGTTGGGCAGCACTAGCTGGAATAAAAGGCAGAAGAAATTGTTTTATTCATTGATTGTTGATTGTTGAATTGATTATTCATCACAGGATTCATCACATGAAAAGAACAGAGCATTTTCCAGCAAAACATTTCAATTTTTACATTGTCTGACTAGTGTCACACTCCTGAGCTCATAAAATAGACAAAACATAAATAGGAAGTACAAAGCAGTATATTATATATGGCATATTTAAAAGCCTAGAAAAGATCCTTTATTTAAGATTTTTCCCTTTTCACAGAGAGATGACTGGGTGTTCTGCCACCTTCCCTTAGCTCTTTACATCTGTCCTCTGACATGCTTTCCACCTCTTCCCTTCCCTCCCCTGAGTCCCCTTGTATCCCACAGCATATGTGTAGGATGTTCATAAAGCTAGCCATTACTTATAAAATCTTGTCTACACACTTAGTAGAAGTCTACCTCATTACATTGCTGACTACTTGCTTTCTAATACACAACCTTATTATCTTCTTCCATTTTATGTTGTTGAAGAAGATAGCAGGGGTCAACAATCGAAATTCTGAGTTTGTAGACCTTCTGGATTATCATCTGGCAAACATTACAGATTTTTCCCTTCATGATTATTTTCTATCTGTTCTATGGTCTTAGAGCACCGCGTACTAGTTCCACTGATTATAAATTACAGGATGGGGAGAGATCTGATGAAAAAATTCACCTTTAAGTGGCCTAGAATTTTATGTCTGTGAGAAAACACATATTTTTCATTGCTAACAGATGCAGCTCAGACCACAGCCAAACAACTGCACGTAACGTGGATACACACCTAAGTTACACGCATTGCACGTGCATATGAACACGTACCCTTATTATAAATTCAGCTTTCACTTTATCAACATTAAAAAAAAAAAAAAAGAAAAAAAAAAAAAAAGAAACAACAACTGATGAACAGTCCAGAGGTTGCAACATTTTGGTTTGCAGCTCTCTGGCATAATCATGTGGCAAAGAGCAAGTGCCATAGCAGCAAAATGGGACACAATAATAAATGACATTTGCAGATTTATTTTTTTATGTGTCAGAACTCCCAAATGCACTGCTACTAGTATATTAGTACTCCTTAAGACCCACTTCAGCTGCTGATAACATTACTGAAAAGAATATCAGCTTCTGTTTTTAACTGGACATTAATATGCTGGTCCTGTACTTGACTGTCACTCCACAGCTAAATGCTTCAATTTCCACATATAAAAAATGGGGAATAATGATATTGACCTTTGCAGAGCACTTTGAAATCCAAGGAAAAAAGAGCTACAAGAAAAGCTGGCATTATTATTATTTTTCTCTTACCATCTGTGGAGGGAAAAAGAATGAAAGTTGATATAACAGAAACAAAGAAGTAGATGTGTTTTGACAACCTCTTATAGGATAGAATTATCTGGGTGGAGGGAGGTATTTGCATGGAATGCTTTGCTAATTTTCAAGAACACAGACAACCAAATCTGAAAAACAAGAGTTTATACTTCACACCACCGACATGTTTAAGGTCTAATTTGAAAGAGGGATTGTAGTTCAGTTAACATTCTATTTTTGTTTGGTAGTTTTATCCAACTGTAATAGACATGTAACTAGATTTTGGCTTCTGAAGTCCTCCTACATGCATGTCAAGATTTGAGACCTGATTTTCCTGTTTAAATTGGGCAGCCATCCTGGAAACCATAATAAGATGCAGCACTGTTGACAGACATTCTCGTAGAAAGTTGAATAAAATGCTATAGAAATTGTTATATGCAGAGATGTGGTAGAAGGATTCAGTGTCTCCCAAAAGCCCTTGAATGTTGCCTCTCTTCTACCTTTCTGTATTCTTCTTAGTTCTTTGTTATTATTTGATAAACTTGGTTTCATCTTACTATCTGCTCCTATTGTAAAGTTGGCACTTTGTCCAAGTTAGTCATCTAGACTCTCTTTATCATAAGCAAGGAGTGCTAAGCACATATAGAAGACTACATGGACCTACCTGTCTTATATCTGTCTCTTTGAATGGGTTAAACTGTCCTCTCAGAAGCCTCTTTTCTTTCCATTGACTAGGGAGGATGCCAAACTGCCAAGCTCAGAATAAATGTCTAAGTGTTTGATGGCTAAAGTTAGGTGAGAAAAATTCCACTTCCAGTTGCACATAATAACATCAAGATCTTCACAGAAAACCTACAGAAGAAAGGTCCTGGCCTCCAGTCTGGGAGCTCAAATCAAAGAAATGGACATACCAAAGTCTGGGACCTCAAATCAGAGAGATGAACATACCAGAGAAGTGAGGGTATACCAGGAAGGGCAATAGTTATAGAAATAACAGTACACAATTACTTATTTTAGGCATCCATCTGGTTAGGTGTGTTGTTTCATTTAAATGATGTGTAAACTCACTCACTTAATGGCCCTCATTTATACATTTATACATGTCATGTGAGCACTACAAAACACACGGTTTTAATTTTAAAACCTAAAGCACAAGTAGCAGACCTCACCTTTGCTGGATGCTGTCGGGTGTCAAAATCAAAAAGTTCAGCTTGTGCCCCTTCCAAGGAAATATAATACATACGCATCTGTGCACCCTGAGGTCTGTGCACAGCTGCACAATGTTTTATGAGATGTTGCAGTGGCTTCTGCTAGACTTCCTGACGTAAAACTACAAACAATCAAACCCTCCTTCCCCCACGCCCCACTCTCTCAAGCAAATGCCTGAGAAAAGAGATTTTTTAAGCTAACTATATCCTTTAAACACTTTTGCTCTCAAGTGCAGAAGTTATCTCAGTATTTACAGAAGGAGATCATGATCTTGGGTATTTCAGCTTTGAGTAGAAAGAAGCTACACTCCTTAGCCTTGCTTCAAAACAAAAGTTTCTCTTAATAAAGTCTAAACCAACCTTAGAAGGCAGAAATAAGTATGCTCCATCAAGCATAAAAGCGTGAGCTGACATTTAAAATTTGCACACTTTCTTCTCAGCCACCCAAGAGAGAAATGATTCTGCATTAACAGAAGAAAAATGCAACCCTGAAAACTGATGTCTTTGCATTTACACCAGGACAACTACAACACAGTAAAATGCCCTGACACTCTCCTTTCTTATAGTCTAGCTTTTCCACTCATCTTGTATCCTTTTCTGACTAGATCTAGCTAGATTTCTAACTAGAATGAAATAAAATAGAATAACATCATTTTTTTCTTTTTTCCAAGAAAATGCAAAAATGTAGATTTCATAAACCAATATATTTTTAAATTGATGTTGATTCTCAAAAATGTATTGTTTTGTTTTAACTCTAAAAACTTCATTTTGACATTTTCAGAACAAAAGGTTTTGATTAAAAAGTGTTTCATTTTTATAAGTGGTTTTAGCTTCACAGAAGAAAGAACAAGGACACAAGACATTCAATTTAATTAAATATTTGTGAATTTGTAGTTCACCAAAAAGAATGGAAATCTCTCCAATTAAGTCAGACATTCTCTCAGCTACTTCTAACCTGATCCCAGAAAAAGCAGGATATACCTCAAAAGCAAAAGCTATTTCATTATTTATTTTCCTGTTTTCAGAAAGCGATTATGAAGATGTCAGTATGATATTTTCAACATCCTAGAGCAGTGAAAATATGTTGAAGATGAAACTAGTCACCATCATGTCTGCTATGGGCCCCCTTCAGATTGACGTGTCCACATTTTTCAAAACTAATGTAGGAATGCATTGTTTATTGTATTTTTTTATCATGTAAGAAATGAGATAGTTATATACCTCAGCAATAGGTAGACTGAGTGCATCAATAAGGAACTCCTTTTATCATAATCGTAATTTCAGCCATTAGACATCAGATGCACCAAAAGATCAGTCTTTTATCCATTTCACAGTATAATGTCTTGTTAGTCTGGGATTTCCAAAAAAGCTTGGAAGAAAATATGCAACTTCTACTGTAATTCAGTGGGAAATGAGTAGCTAACTCCATCAGCCACCCCTGAAAATTCAAGCCTTAGTGCTCTCATACAGTCATCTGCATTTTCACTCAGCAATGTCTAAAGTAATACACTTCTAGATGGAAATCCATTGCTGGTGGCCCTTCTCTTGGAAGATGGCAGGAAAAAAAAAAAAAAAAAAGACTACTGTAAATGACATTCCCTCCAGTATAACCTCACTTAGCACAGTTACTGTGTAAAACTTGATGCACGCACAAAGTCATGGTGGCGTCTTGCTATACAACTGTTCAACAGCCTGGCTGTAAGGGATATATGATCACTCTTTTCAAATGTTACCCTGGAAACAATTTGTCTCTTGGCAGACATTGCATACTTATACAGGAAACTAAATTTAAATCCTTAGGCATAACATCTTGGTCATGCCTGCCCTTTTGTTTGAACTCCTTTAATAAAACTCTTGCCCTCACACTTGGCTGTACTAAATCCAAGTATGATCTTTGCTTCCTCCTCATTATTAGTTCAGAGGGAACACTCTAGTATTTGTATGCAGGGTTATCCATTACCTAAAAGGAAAACGTGCCAACTCGGAGCTCTGTTCATTGACTTACATGATGTTTACCCAAGGATTTTCATGCAACTGGCTTATAATGGCCATATAATTTGCCTCTTCTGAACAGTTTTACAGAACTGGTATTCATCATCTGACTTCTCAGCATACAACAGGTGAGTCAGTTCATAGGTGGCTTGGGAATAAACAACGGAACAAGGTGGAGCATTTAAAAAAAGAGAACTAGGCAAGTAGGACTGGTGCAATCAATCAAAAATGTGATTCTTAAATGAGTAGTTTGAGAGGGGGGTGACGACAAATGAATGGAAATGTTATGTACACAAGTTAGCCTCATACCTGGCTGAATATAGTGCAACTGGAAATTTTGGAAAGAAATATCTGCCCACCTGCCTGGTTTCTTGGCCAGCAAGAGCAGCACTTTCCAAACAGACAAGAGTCTGAGGCAGTTTTCCACTTTTGCACACAAATGCAGGAATCCCCAAACAGGACAGGAGAGAGGAAATCATCCTGTTATTCCACAATACACATAAACTTAAACTCACATTAAGTTTTCCATCAGCTACCACTTCTCAAACACCTACAGAGCGGCAGAGGTTGTGCACATCTTAGCATCCCACATTGTCTTTTAATGATGGCAAACTGCCAAAATTTGTCTCCAAATGAGCATGGTTAAGGTCTCACAGGCCTTCTGGGGTAGCTGAGACCTCCCACATTAATAAAGAATTTAGGGGATTATTTTTCCCCTCTTGACTTTTTTTTTTTTTTTTTTTAAATTGATGTTGAAGTAATTCCATTGGCCCTGGAAGCACATGTAAAGGGAGACAAAATTGGATACAAGTCTCAGAAGGATGGCATAAGGATTTAACAATACGTCTCGGACTTAACTCTACTGATGAGGTAGGTGCTGGCAGAGAACCGTGAGGAATTATGCAAAGTGTTCCCTCCCTCCTTTTTTTCTTCATAAAATAGCCTGTGAGGCAAAGAGTTCCTGAGTCATGAGCAATGTTTTTGTTGGGAATGGACAAGCTTTAGCAGTGGGGGGAAAAACAATTTTCAAAATTTACTTTTCACCACTGTGTAACACCTTGAAAATATTTTGGCAAAAAAAGCCAGGTGTTGTGCCGTTCCAGGATTCTATCAGAGGTTCACCTTTTTTGGCTGGTGGAATAGAAAATGCTACCAGCATATTATAGGAAATATGAATAGCTCTAGTCAAACTGTTTAACACTGTAAGCAGGATAAAGACAGGGTGTACGTGAACTTTTTTTGTGTCTCATTTAAAGCACCATTAGGCATGAATTAAGTAAAACTTATTTTACAAATTCATCACAAATTAGGTCTCTGTTGTGGTGGGTGCCTTTCAAAGATGCCAGGAGGCAGTTGCTGTATCTCAGTATTTAGTGCTAGCAAATGGAACATAAAAAGGATGAAATAAAATATTCCACCCTCATTTTACATGTCATGATCGGGAAAATGATGCCTTGCAGATGGTTTTACCAAAAGGTTATGATAATGAGGAACTGCATGCATCCATTTTAATTCTACAAATACAAACATTTTCTTCTCAGTATACTCCAGCTTCCTCATGCACATACCAGCTACTACTCCACTGATGTCAAAGGAATAATTTTTGTTGAATTATAAAAATAAAAATAAATGTCAGACCTGGCCGAAAGCATACTCATAGAACCAGATTCACCGATATGCTCCAGTGGCTTTATGTTACCCCAGTGATACAAGACAGTCATAAAAGTAGATTAACCAATATAAGGCTGCTGTGTGTCACCAGAGAAGTACATAGCAGCTGGAACATTGATGGGAAATCTATACTGCAGTGTTTTACCATTTCTGCCTTCTCACCTTTCTGTCTTTCTCATCAAAGATCAGTACCAGTTCCAGATGCAGTGCGAATACAGGGAAAATAAATACTGGAAAAAGAAAAACTAAGTATTTGACAGTATTAACCCAAACAGGTCATAATTTCAGTTTCTTAAATTAGTATGCTGGAGATTCAGTGCAGGGTGCAAAACCCACAAGGAAGGTGGGTAAACACTCATGGAATTTACCCACAATATGGAATGGGTAAATTCCAGTGCTGTGGTTTTAAAATTCACTACAACTAGATTTATTTGTGTGAAGAGATAGCAGTATTGAATTAATTCTTATTCATAACACCATCCCATGCTCCTCAACTTTGAAATGAAGAGCTTCTGAGCAGAACATGAAGTCTAGAGTAGGCTGGGAACTTCTTAACTGGTCATAGATATTGAAAATATATCGATAGATTTTAGATCCACCATCCTTCATGTATACCAGATGCAGGCAACTTCATTGTGCATAGTTCTCATTGTATGAAATATATACAGAGCTATAAATCACACTTGGAAAACAGTTTCTTATTGAATTGGATATATTGTAAATAATCTCACAGTGGAATTAGTAAAATTATTTTAGAAATGTAAAATTTCAGATATTGCAAATAAAGCAGGAAAATACATGCAACATTTTCACTAGTTCATTTCTCCATCTTCAGAGCAGTAGAAAATTTGAAATGTCAACTTTTAAAATGTGGAAAAAAAATCTTAAAATTATATGTCTAAGGTTGCTTTCCCATACAAATTCATGTAATATTGTAATAAGGTTTCAGACTGAAATCTGAAACAGTTGGAACAGGGCAGAAAGAATTTCCTTAAACAAACTTAATCAAGATAGAATTTCCTAGCAGTGAGAATGATTAAATACTGGAACAACTTGCTCACACTGGCCTATCTGTAAGAAAAGACAGGAGATGGCTTGCAGCCTGTGTGCAAAGAGAGAAGAAGATCTGGCTGAACACTGTGGTATGAATCTTTCTGGTGTGGGAATTTTTGGATCTGAAGTCCTCTGTCCATCCCTTACCTTTTATGCCATGAACATAGTCATAAAGCTTGCTACTCTATAATAAGATAATAAGACAGAACACACCTTTGCTGAATTTGGGGACTACAATAAACTGATGACAAACTGAACAGCAGAGCTTCATTCCAGAGGGAACTTGATAAACTTGAGGACCAGGCCAACAGAAATCTCATGAAGTATAATAAAGAGAAGTGCAAAGTCTTGCACCTGGGACAGAACAACTCCATGCTTCAGCACGAACTGGGAAATGGCTTGAATATTAGCCCCGGTGGGAAGATAGAAACCATACTGAATGTGAGCCCACAGGGTACTCTCATCATGAACAATGCAACATGCATACTTGTATGCATTAGAAGGAAAGTTAGAGAATCTAAGCAAGTCACTATGTCCTTCCATTTGGTGCCGGTGAGGACCTACCTGGTATACTGTGTCCTTTTTTGAGCCCCCCAGTACCTGTTTCAGGCAAGACCTTACAGAGTTGGGATTAAATATTTCATGTAGCAATTCTTAGGGGAATAGCTGTTTGGATTGGAGACACAGATATTTAATGTCTTGGGATAAACAGGCGGTCCAGATGAAACAGTTTTAACTTGTCTCTTCTGTCCTTAATTTCAATGAAATCTAAAATAACTAGCTCTATGAAGTCAGTTTGTTTCACTGATGGTTTTGGCAGAGCTTCTCTCTCACCGTGTTGCCAGGAAACATGGCAGAGTAAAATGACTGTTGGACTGTCACAGCTTTAGGCCTTATGACTCTGAGGGACGAATGCCAAGGCAATCAGCATGCCGGGGAAGCTGCACACTTTGCAAGCTCTGCAGCATTACGTGACCCTGCAAAGGGGAAAACTTGTGAGGTTAGAGGATAAAAAAAGGAAGGGAAGGAAGGAGCTACAGAGCAGTCAGTCCTACCATTTCATCTGTACTGGACTCCCACTGCCTATATTGCATTTGAGCAGATGCTATTTGAACAGATTTTCTGAAGACAGAAATACAAAAGGAAAAATTAGATGATGTTAGCATAGTAACCCTTCACTTCCCTAGCATGGATGTGACAAGGGATCTTGCAAACAACCCAGCCCCATCTAACTTTGCACCTTGTCATGTCTTGCCTTATCTTGCTTTGTCTTGTCTTATTACATCTTGCCGTGTCTTTATGTTATCTTATCAAGACACTCCTTCCTGAGCTAGTTAAAAATAGTCCAATCCTAATTTTTCCATCAGATTTTCCAGCCTGTATTAAATTTACCACTCATGGATGAATAATCTGTTATCCTTCTGCAACAAATTAATTGCAGGCTGTTACAAAATGAGTGATGTGGGTACAAATTCTGTGAGTCTCTGCTATATAAAATTCAATATAGCCTTTGCTGTTGGGATAATCCTGTGCCAATGAACTTGGCAAAAAATATAGAATGTGTGTACACAACATGGGAAACTTTCAGGTCGATATTAACAGTTGCATATTTATTTATTTTTCAAAAATCTTGCAAAGATATAGAAAGGATTATTCTGAAGTATTCCTGCTACCCTACATACTTTTAAACTGCCTTGGGTTCTACATACGGAGCATTTTTCAAACATAAATGTGAATAACTGTTTCTGATTTCTTTCAGAACTGTACCCAGCTCATCACTGTAATCTTAGCACAAAATATATGCCCATTATTAAAAAAAAAAAAAAAGAAAGAAACAAAAATCCACAGGCATGTGCATGTCATGATCTGTTAACCTAGCTTTGCAGTCTGCACATATGGTGGATGAAGGAGCGGAACAGCTATGATATAATTAAGATTCAGTTCTGCAAATGACTGCATGAGCTTAATAATCGCTGTTTTGGGGGATGTAGATACTGAGGTCTGTACTATGGTTGCAATTCATACACATTCATTGAAGCTGATTTATCTTCAAACTAACTCACTTGGTACTGCTAGGAGTACAGTTATCTCAGTACAGAACATAGGATGGGTAAATTCCATGGCTTTTTATGACATTTACCCACCTTCTTTCTGGGTTTTGCACCCTGCGCTGACTCTCCATCTACATTTCTAGCTACTTTTCTAGCAGTGTCCAAGTTAGTTTATTTAGAAATGGCTCATTTCTACATGTATAATTTATAGACACAATACAGAAAAACAACTCAGGCAGTGAGAACTATTTAATGCAATTAAAATTTTGCAATAATGTACCCATAAAAATGTGTTTCTGTGGACAAACAGATTCCAGCAACTAGTATAGCTGAGGAAGAACATGACTTCTTGGACTGGAGGAAGCTGTATTCTGAGATAGTTCAGAAACTGGTTAGTCTCTACTTAGCATAAAGCTGTGTGTTGTGAATCTGTAGCCTTGGTTGAAATCAGCAGGAGCTGCATGTGTGTAAGGGAAGAATTTGGCCCATTAAGGTCTAATGTGGTGCATCAAAGGAAGATAGAGCTGGCATCTTTAGGAGAACTTTCTGATATTCACATGCAACTGTGCACTGTGGGTGGCATTGAGCTGGGTATGAATTGGTTGGAGCATAGACAGGAACCAGAGCAACTGCAGCTAAGAGGAGGTCTGCAGACCACCCCCAGGATGCCATAAGACCACCGGTTTCCTTCAGAAGAGGGAAGGAGTCTAGGGTAAATGGAGACTACAGGCAGTACAGACTCTTGCAACAGAAAACAATTTACTGTTACCAATGGGAACTGCAGCTGGAGAGAGGCTGAGTGTCATTGTTTGTTCATATTCAGAACTAGCTCCTGCAACCTTGCTGAGAAAATATTCAGTTGAACAAACCTGATGAAGAGGGGAGAATGTGCAGCTTGGGCAGGATGGGGTCTCATATTCTAGTCTACTCATGTCAGTAGAGTTTTTGTACAAGCATTTGAAGATATTATCTTGTTATTAAGAAACATACATAGTGCAGTCTGATGTTATAATTTATTCTTAGTTTATAATACACAGGTATGTACACATGCATACTGGGTTATCTGACGGTTTGTGTTTGGTTTGGGACCAGTTGCTCTCCTCATGGTCACAGCTAACAGATTAAAGCTCCATATCTAAGTCTCATAGGTTGTGTTTAAAAACTTTGGATACACTGCTTTCTACACTCTAAGACTGAGTTCTGTTTTCTCCTTTCTTAATGTGTGTGGGCTATTCCATGTCCCTCATTACTCCTCAGATTCATCGTGCCAGACCCCTCTCATGCTGGCAGCAACAGCATGTGCACTTTGGTGATTTATAATGCTGGGCTCCTTGGGGAAGAGTGTGTTTCACTGGCAGTAAAAGGGGTTGTTGTGCAGGTGGAAACTTGTTTAAACAAATCTGAACTGAAGTCAGGATATAATAGAGGTTGGTAGCTTAACATAAGCTCTGAATGTCCAGAAAACTTATTTTACACATCAGAAACCCACCTGAGCTCTTCATTTCAGAGATTTCCATCAGCTGAAAGGAAAAAAAAAAATACTGGAGTAAATATGAAATGAAAATCAAATGTTCTTGTATATCAGGCTGTGGGTTATGTTCATGGGAAAAAAACAAAAGGAATTACTGTTGTCAGCATGGTTAACAAATAAATTAATTGTGTTTTCACAGACCAATGAGGTCTTTGTTTTTGCTTCCAGATTCCTGAAAATAAATTTCAGATATAAAAAATGTTTCCCCAGATCCTGTCATTCTGTAAAATACTGAAGTTGTAAGGAGGAGAAAAAAATAGCTTACTGGTAGATAAGTCTCAAAAGTTGCTGACTAAATATTCTTCATTGAGTAATATATTCCCCCAATAATGCTATTATCTATCAACTATACATATGATTTTCTATTCAGAAAGTTGCATTGAAAGGTTCAGAGTGCAAGTTTGGTTCAGACTATCGTCTAAAAGTCTGAATGTTTATTGAAATTATCTGAAGCTATTGAATCTCCAGTTTGAACTGGCAGTCTCCTGAAAACCAGCATTTCATGTGAGATTTCTGGCACTTACCTTTCAGGTGCTTGCCAGAAACATCATTTTTGTGGTGTTACAGTTTCAGACCTTGATGGCAGTTACAATTGTCAAAATAAAAACTCTTTCTCTACTTGTTCCAGGACTTAAAAAATATTTGGTTGCAGTTTGGTTCTGAAAGTGTGAAAAGGTTGAGGACAAGGTTTTTAATTTCCTTTTTCTTTTCTTCTCTCTCTTTTTTTTTTCTTTTTTTTTTCTTTTTTCTTTTTTCTTTTTTTCCTTATTCCTTTTGTCTCTTCTGAATCAGTTTTTCATTACCTCAGATGAAATGTCCCAGTAGGGAAATGACCCTAAATTTAGATCTGGTAGTTCTTGTGACTCTTCAGAACATCAGACCTATAAAGCAACTGTTACAGTAGTTTATTTCTTTGTCGTCAGCTCTGTCTGTTGAAAATTAAAACATTTTCCTCATCTTGATGTGTGGCATATCTGACTGTGAAATGCCTCACCATCTGTTTTAAGGCCTGTAGAACTTAGCAGGGAATGTGAACACCATTGTAAGAAGCTTCCAGTGTTTGTTTTATTTCATTTCAGATACAAACCAACTTCATATATTCTCAATACAGGGCTTTTTTTTTTTTTTTTTTTTTTTTTTTTAATGTGAGCTTCTTTGGTTT
>VXAA01000917.1:260951-272070 GCA_013399115.1 Anseranas semipalmata
AAGAGAAGAGAAGAGAAGAGAAGAGAAGAGAAGAGAAGAGAAGAGAAGAGAAGAGAAGAGAAGAGAAGAGAAGAGAAGAGAAAGAGAAGAGTTCAGTTGGAAGGGACTGTAAAGATCATCTAGTCCAACTGCCTGACCTCTTCAGGGCTAACCAGAAGTTAAAGCATGTTATTGAGGGCATTATCCAAATGACTTTTGAACAATGACAGGCATTGGTCATCAACCACCTCCCTAGGAAGCTTATTCCAATGTTTGACCACCCTCACAGCAAAGAAATGTTACCTAGTAGGAACCTCCACTGGTGCAGTTTCATGCCATTCCCTTATATCTTATCATTGGTTACCACGAAGAAGAGACCGGCACATCCCTCTCTGCTTGCTCTCCTCATGAAGTTGTAGAGAGTAATGAGGTTACCCCTCAGCCTTTTTTTCTCCAAACTAGATAAACCAAGTGTCCTCGGCCTCTCTTCATAGGGCATGCCCTCCATCCCTCTTACCAGCTTTGTTGCCCTCCTCTGGATGTATTCAAGTATTGTAACACCCTTTTCATATTGTGGAGCCCAGAACTGCACAGAACGTTCAAGGTGAGGCTGTACCAATGTTAAATATAGTAGAAGGATCAATTCTTTTGACCAGCTGGCTATGCTGTGTTTAATTACCCCAAAATGGAGTTTACCCTCTTGGCAGCCAGGGCACACTGCTGACTCATGTTGAGCTCCCTGTCTACCAGCACCCCCAGGTCCCTTTCTGCTGAGCTGCTCTCCAGACACTCATCTCCCAGCCTGTACCTGTGTCTGGCATTACTCCATCCCAGGTGCAGAACCTGGCATTTACCTTTCTTGAATTTCATGCTTTTGATGAAGCACCTTTGCACAGTGCTTCAGTCTATCTAGATCCCATCCCTCTGGAGAGTCAACGGAACTCTGTTTAATATCATGAGCAAACTTGGTAAAGATGCGTTCAACTCCTGCATCCAGATCATTAATAAAAATGTTGAACAGAACCAGTCCTAGAACTGAGCCTTGGGGAACACCTTTAATGACTTGCACTCTGGAAGCCTTACAGAAGGCTTACTTACAGAAGATGACCTTCTGAATAATCCTATCATGATTTCATTCTGAGGGAGATTATTTTCTTTTATTTACCTAAATGCCTCTTGCAAATACAATTCAAAAATATGCCCTGACTGACTACAAATATAAGCTATAATGGTTACTCCAAAGTTAGGCACTTAACTAAGTTGTTGAAAGAAGAATTATTATTACAAGAGGAACCTAAACTATTGCTCATGGTTGTCAGACCTGTCTGGAATAAATTTATAAATTACAATTAGCAGACAGTTTCTTCATAATTATAAAGGAAAATTATGCTACTGAAAGAAAATTTTCTTACTGAATTATGTCTAATTTACTAGTATACTTACTAGGAATAGGTAAACACTTAGATAATTTGAGTAAACATCTATTCCATATATAATGTTTCCATATTTCAAAGATGTAGTTGTCAATGCCAAGAACAGACATGTTGCTCTCATGCTGAGGGAGTCATCACTTCCACCAGACTCAGTTCTGTGTGCTTTTAGTTTGCTGCAAGACTTCTGCACAAAGCAGAACAATGTACACATACATTAAATTATCTGCTGTTTCACTCAAATACAGATACATCAGGGAAAGAACAAAGCAACTTTATTCCAGCTTAAAAAAAGCACCACAGAACTGGAGTTAAAAGGAAAGGATGTGTAAGAAAAGAATATTGTTTTAAAATATTTCAAAGTTTGTTCACTCACAGCCAATTCATCATTCATTATAAATAAATAAATAAATAAATCAGTAGCAAATACAATAAGATTTTTTTTTCAAATATCTCATGGTCATTTTTTTATACTAAAAATAGCAAAATTTCTAATGTCTGTCACACCTTAAATAACAGCTTTGGAAAGAAATCAATATGGACATATTTTTGAATTGTGTTTGCAAGAGACATTTAGGTAAATAAAAGAGAATATTCACCCTCAGAATGAAATCATGATAGGATTATTCAGAAGGCCATCTTCTATAACTCTTCCTCCTTAAGTCCAGATAATTACTTGGATGAGTTTATATACTGACCTCAAATATGTACTACTTCATATTAAGTTCTAGACATCAGATGCATGCTCATTACTGACTAGCACAGCACAAAACCAGAAGAACCAGGGCTTGTTTTACTTCTATCTGTTATGGATCTGGGACGACGTGCACATACCACGTCTATACTGATAATGAAGTTCATGACAGCTAGTGGTGCCAGTCACAAACTATGCCTGCTTAGAGAGCTAACTGCTGAAGGACCGGACAGCTACATTACAAGTGGGTGCTCTCCATTGTGGATGCACAATACTTTCCCTGAAGATGACTTCAAATTCATTTACACCAGGAAAGAAACTACTTCAAGTGTCCCAGTTGTGCATTTAAGTGTGTGTTAGCAGATAACAATTGGCAAGATAAATTTGCACTTAGGAAGAACCCATCCAGTGCACTAAATCATTATTGTAAATCCACACATTGTATACTAGATTACTTTTTAGAGCCAGGTCATGTCCCAGTTTCTATCCTTAATAAAATCCTCATACATTTTCCTAGCAAACATTTAGAATCATAGAATCGTTTAGGTTGGAAAACACCCTGAAGATCATCAAATCCTAACACTACCAAGTCTGCCACTAAACCACGTCCCTAAGCACTACATCTACACGTCTCTTAAATGCCTCAAAGGATGGTGATTCCATCACTTCCCTGGGCAGCCTCTTCCAATGCCTAACCACCCACTCTGTGAAGAAATTCTTCCTGATATCTAATCTAAACCTCTCCTGGCACAACTTGAGGCTGTTTCCTCATGCCCTATCACTTGTCACCTGAGAAAGAGACCTACGTCCACCTCATTAGAACCTCCTTCCAGGTAGTTATGGAGAAAAATGAGGTTTCCCCTCAGCATCCTTTACTCAAGACTAAACAAACACAGTTCCCTCAGCTGCTCCCCATATCTACAAGGGGACAATCACTTCCCTAATCCTGCTGGCCACACTATTTCTGGTACAAGACAGGATGTTATTGGCCTTCTTGGCCACCTGAGCACATTCCCAGCTCATGTTCAGCCATCCGTCAAACAGCAGCCCCAGGTCCTTTCCTGCTGGGCAACTTTTCAGCCACTCTTCCCCAAGCCTATACTGCTGCATGGGGTTGTTATGACCCAAGTGCAGCATCCAGCATTTAGCCTTGTTGAATGCCATACGATTGGACTTGGCCCATCAATCTAGCCTATCCAGACCCCTCTGCTGAGCCTTCCTACCCTCAAGCAAATCAATACTTTTGCACTACTTGGTGTCATCTGTAAACTTACTGAGGGTGCACTCAATCACCTCATCCAGATCTTTGATAAAAATGTTAAACGTAATTGGCCCCAATACCGAGCCCTGCAGAATGCCACTAGTGACCAGCCGCCAACTAGGTTTAACTCCATTCACAATGAGTGTTTGGGCCCAGCCATTCAAACAGTTTTTTCACCCAGCGAACTAGTACATCCATCTAAGACATGAGCAGCCAGTTTCTCCAGGAAAATAGCATGGGAAACAGAATCAAATGGCCCAAGTAAGAAACATCCACAGCCTTTCCTTCGTCCACTAAGAGTGTCATCTTATCACAGAAGGAGATAAGGTTAGTCAAGCAGGACCTACCTTTCATAAACCCATGCTGACTGGTTTGATTTATCTTGGATTTGTAACTATTTCTATTTTAAACCAAACCAAAACAAAACAAAATGGTTTATAGATCTTATTGTCCTAATTTATCATAAATTATCTTTATAGACAGAACTTTTTCAGGTTAAGAAATTTCTGTTGTTTTTATTTATATTAAAACATATCTTTTTTATGGTCATTAAGTGAATTATGTTGCTTGATGTAAAGTATATTCAAGGATCTAAACATAAATAAAACCAGGTACATTACAATTACTATCGTGACGTTTATCACTGATGGAGCTTATATGATTGCAGAACTATATAAAAATTTTTAGGGGTTACCTTAGCTTAACAGTGTTCTTCCCTTCCACTCACCATCCATTTCTTATTGCAAACATCTGCTCGGAAATAAAAAGGGTTTTATACTTCCCTGGGACATACTTAGCTCTACAAGAACATTGTTCATTTTATTTAAGAAATACTTAAGTTTAATCAAGTTTTTAATTCCAGAAATATTACAGCCACTCATCTTGAATGACTTGCAACTCTAATCTATATATTTTAAAATGTCATTAATGAAAAAGAATAATGTAATACCTATTGTTGAATTACATAGCAGAAAGTGAACTTCTTTGCTTTCTATCCTGATTAGTGCTCTGACATTTATTCAGTGACTTGGCCTTGTTCATTTTAGCCTTGGTGCAACAATAATAACAAATGAACCCTATTACTCTTGCCAGTTATTTACTTCTATTTTGATGCTATGGTACTCTCTAATTCATCTTGTAAATTACAGCTAATATAAAGAAGAAATATCTCTGTGTGAACAAAAGAAAACAAGCTCCTTACAAACTTTTCAAGAAACTGAAGGGGTTGGGGGAGAAGAAAATTATGTGTTTTGCACTCACACTGATGAATGCAAAAAAATATATACCGTATTTTACTTACTAATGTGCACTAGTAAAATTCATGGCATGCTGTTTTACAGGCAGTAAAATACTTTTTCCAGATGTGGCTGCATAATTCTCCAAAGACTATCATAGTTATCATAAGATTTATGGAGGATAATTTATTAATCAAATCTTTTTTTTTTTTTTAAGTTTGGAAATCTGTTTAGTAAGATGAAAGAGAGCTTTAAAATAAGTCATTTTAACCAAATGTGGATGGTATTACGATATCAAGTTACCCCTTTTGTTCAAATTATTTTTAATGACTTTATTTGTTTTATAGCCTCCAAAAGTCGATACCAACTTGGTAGTAATGATATATCCGGCAAATGTCTAACATTTTGAAAACCAGCAAGGAAACTTTTTCTACTATACTAAGTTAATTGAACTGTGCTATACTATTGTTATAGTTTATTTAAGGATGTGTAAGGTACTTAAACTTATTTTTATAAGATTTGAAGGGTACAAAGCTTATAAAAACTGGCTCAGTAACTCAGCTTCCTTAATGAAAGTCTACAAGTAGATCATATGCATAAAACAATGCAATGAAAAAATGTTAATTTTAAATTTGTATTTTACAATCAAGTTTATGTTGTTCAAGCAGTTTCATTAAATCCGCTGTGAACATTAAAGTCAAGATAGGTATGATCCTTGAAGCTATTTCTTGTGCAGATGGCCTGATCTAAAGCATAGCAAGGTTAGGGAAAATCATTTTCTCAACCTTTGTAACCTTTGTAACCATACCCAGAGGTCCTGGTTAATTGTTTTCAGCACCTGGGCTACAATTCTGTGATGGATCAATTCTTCCATTGGTACCTCCACCTGAATTATGTGAAAGGTGACAAACACATATAGCCTGTATATTAGATTGGTGAACAACATCCCAAACACAAAGGCTAAAATTCAGTTTCCAACAAATAGGCTTTTAGTGCCTAGTGATTTTCTTTAGTGTCCTGCTAGGCCTCCAGCTGCTGATAAAAGAGAGCTCAGCTCTCCAAAGGCCTTGTGTCACACCTTCCAGCCCTGTCCAGTTGTCTTAAGATACCTTAGGGTGTAATAAATTGCATTAGATATTTAGTTGTAGGCAAATCAGTTGAGATTTAACTCTCCTTGGCTCAAATGGGATCTCAGATATTACCATGCTTGTAGATACCTACTTGCTGACATCTAAATCTAGGTGTCTTACCTTAAATCAAATTATCCCCAGTGTGTCATGAAGCCATGAAAAAAAAAAAAAAAAAACCAAAAAACCATGAAGGCAATTTGATACACAGCTGACATTTGTCTTATTGGGTAAAACAGGAAGAAAAAAGGTTTAAAACAGATTAGGGTTATGGCCTCAAGTTCAAGAGAATTTTGTCAGGAAAGGTTGGTTTGATGGGAGAAGGAACTGGAGGAAATGGTAAGGATTACACCAGAAATGCTGATGTAAATGCTTTTCCAGCTCTACTCTGCACTGGTGTGGCCTCACCTTGAATGCTGTGTGCAGTTTTGGGTGCCACAGTATAAGAAAGATATGGAACTGTTGGAAAGTGTCCAAAGGAGGGATACTAAGGTGGTGAAGGGCCTAGAGAGCAAGACATATGAGGAGTGGCTGAAGTCTCTTGGTTTGTTCAGCCTGGAGAAGAGGAGACTGAGGGGAGGCCTCATGGTGGCCTGCAGCTTCCTCACGAGGGGAGCGGAGGGGCAGGCACTGATCTCTTCTCTCTGGTGACCAGCGATAGGACCCAAAGGAACAGCCTGAAGCTGCGTCAGGGGAGGTTTAGGCTAGATATCAGGAAAGGTTCTTCACTGAGAGGGTGGTCAGGCACTGGAACAGGCTCCCAGGGAAGTGGTCACAGCACTGAGCCTGACAGAGTTCAAGAAGCATTTGGACTATGCTGTCAGACACATGGTCTGATTTTGGATTGCCCTTTAGGGACCTAGGAGTTGGACTCAATGATCCTTGTGGGTCCCTTCCAACTCAGGATATTCTATGATTCTATGAAATGACTGTCAGAACTATTTTTCTTCTATACTGTATGACACAAGCCAAGCTTCATCTTTGTGATGTGAGCACTAAGACACTTATCAATGCCTTTATCACTTCACAGGAGATTTTATGCGAACAAAGGGGAAATTAGGTGTTCATCTTATTGTTAAAGACTTTCATGCAGAACCCCTAATGTTTAACTTTTTATTAAGCACTGCCGAAGAGCTAAGCAACTCCTTAGCTCTAAGAAACTATTTCTTATGGAGTGGTTCTTATGATTTTATGATCTGTGGATTAAACTGGTGAAATATTTCCAAAGTTTACCTCGTCTGTTGTGTACTGTAAGAAAATGCTTGTAGTAAGGTCATTCTTACTAACCTTCTGGTGCTGAAGGTTAGTATATCCTTTTAATCTCCAAACACATGTATGAATGAGTCAGGAGAGATGATACGGCATTCATTTGGAGCTGGGGCTTACAAAATAAGTGAAGAAACTTTCTATCCCCAGTGCCAATTATTTACCTCTGTCTTCAACACCAATTTCACTTCTGTCTTTCATACCAATGATGGGACCTGGGACAACCAGTGCCCTGGGATGAAAGACTGTGATGGAGAAGTGATAAGTTGCTAGATGACTTAACTTATACAGGATTTCCTGCTGCAACTGAATACACATAAGTGTATGGGGCCCAGTGGGATTCATCCCAGGGTACTAAGAGAGCTGGCAAATGTTACTGTGAGACCTCTACGTAGTTTATCAATGGTCTTGGGAATCCAGAGAGGTCCCAGCTGACTGGAAGCTAGCAAATGATGTCATCTACCTGGACTTGTGCAAAGCTTTTGACACTGTCCCGCACAACATCCTTGTCTCTAAACTGGAGAATATAGATTTGGTGGATGACCACTCAGTGGATAAGGAATTGGCTGGATGGTCGCACTCAAAAAGTTGTAGTCAATGGCTCAATATCCAAGTGGAGACCAGTGACGAGTGGTGTCCCTTACAGGTCTGTATTGGGACCGGTATTGTTTAACATCTTTGTCACTGACATGGACAGTGGGATTGAGTGCACCTTCAGCAAGTCTGTGGATGGCACCAAGCAGATTGACTCGCTGGAGGGAAGGGATGCCATCCAGAAGGACCTTGACAGGCTCGAGAGGTGGGCCTATGCAAACCTCATGAAGGTCAAAAAGGCCAAGTTCTAGGTCCTACACCTGGGTTGGGGCAATCCTAAGCACAAATACAGGCTGGGCAATGAGTGGATTGAGAGCAGCCCTGACGAGAAGGACTGGAGGGTATTGGTGGACAAAAAACTGGACATGAACTGGCAATATGCGCTTGCCGCCCAGAAAGCCAATCATATCCTGGGCTGCATCAAAAGAAGCATGGCCAGCAGGTCAAGGGAGGTGATTCTCCCCCTCTACTACACTCTTGTGAGACCCCACCTGGACTATTGCGTTCAGCTCTGGGTCCCCGAGCGAAGGACATGGACCTGTTAGATTGAGTCAAGAGGAGGGCCACAAAGATGATCAGAGGGCTGGATCACCTCTCTTACAAAGACAGGCTGAGGAAGTTGGGGTTGTTCAGCCTAGAGAAAAGAAGGCTCTGGGGAGAGCTTACACTGGCCTTCTAGTACTTAAATTGGGCCTACAGGAAAGATGGAGAGGGACTCTTTGTGAGGGAGTGTAGTGACAGGACAAGGGATAATGGTTTTAAACTAAAAAACGGTAGATTTAAGTTATATATTTGGAAGAAATTCTTTACTGTGAGGGTGGTGAGGCACTGGAACATGTTGCCCAGCAAAGATGTGGATGCCCCATCGCTGGAAGTGTTTAAGGCCACTTGGCCTTGGATGAGTCTTTGGACAACTAGATGTAATGGGAGGTGTCCCTGCCTATGGCAGGGGGGTTGGAACTAGATGATCTTTAAGGTCTCCCCCAACTCAAACAATTCTATGATTCTATGATTCTAAAAGTTATTCCAATTTTCAAGAAGGGTAAGAAACAATACCCTGGTAATTAGAATATATCCAAAAGAGGGCAACGAAGATGGTGAAAGGAACAGAGGGCATGACTTATGAGGAGCAGTTGAGGATACTTTGTTCAGCTCAGAGAAAAAGAGACTGAGGGGTGACTTCATTACTGTCTGCAACTTCCTCATTACAGGGAGCAGAGAGGGAGGTGCTGGTCTTTTCTCTCTAGTGGCTGGCGATATGGTGCTAGGAAATGGCTTAAAGCTGCATCAGGGGACATTCAGATTGGTATTAGGAAACAGTTCTTCACTGAGACGGTGGTCAAGCACTGGAACAAGTGCCCAGTGGAAGTGGTCATGGCCTCAAGCTTGTCAGTGTTCAAGAAGCATTAAACTATATTATTAGATCATAGAATCATAGAATCATTTAGGTTGGAAAGACCTCTAAGATCATCAAGTCCAACTGTTAACCTAGTCCTGCCAAGTCTACCACTAAACCATATCACTAAGTTCTACATCTAAACGCTTTTTGAAGACCTACAGGGATGGTGACTCAACCACTTCCTTGGGCAGCCTATTCCAATGCTTAACAACCCTTTCAGTGAAGAAGTTTTTTCCTAATATCCGACCTAAACCTCCCCTGGCGCAACTTAAGCCCATTTCCTCTCATCCTATCACCTGGTGCTTGGGAGAACAGACCAAACCCCACCTCACTACATCCCTCTTTAAGGTACCTGTAGAGAGCGATCAGGTCGCCTCTGAGCCTCCTCTTCTCCAGGCTAAACAACCCCAGCTCCCTCAGCCGCTCCTCATAGGACTTGTCCTCTAGACCCTTCATAAGCTTTGTTGCCTTTCTTTGGACATGCTCCAGGATCTCTGTGTCTCTATAGGAGTTGAGAGGCCCAAAACTGAACACAGTATTTGAGATGCAGCCTCACCAGAGCCGAAGACAAGATACTTGATTTAACTCTTAGATTGCCCTGTGTTGAGTCAGGAGCTGGACTCAGTGATACTCATGTGTTCCTTCCAACTCAGGATATTCTCAATCAATAACATTAATTTGAAAATTCTGTCTAACATGTAAGTTTTTTATTTGTGACTCCACAGATGCAAGTAATAAAGAGTATTATTTCAGATATTCTGTGATATGTCAGTCTTGATAGAAATTATACGTCCTCCATATGCACACAGGTAGATAGATACATGTACATATGCTCATGCATGCACAAATTTTGAGGTAACAAAGCTAAACGTAAGGAAATCGAACGATGTGGCTGATTTCCATAGCAGAATTAGAAGTAGACAATCTACCTGTTCATACACATGCTATTATAGTTCTAAAAATAATGAAGGTGTCTTGGCTAAATGTAGATTACTTTACAGATATTTACATCCAAGGTAGTCAGTCACATCTGTCTCTGTATTCAGCAGAGAAAAATAAACATTTTCTGAGAGTAATACATCTGTCCCATTTCAGAAGTGTTTTAGAATGAGGATGATTTGTTCTCTGCAACAACCTGTTTTTCTTTATTGATTACCTAGGGCTAGGAAAACTAGTTCAGACTTAGATGTCTACTTCATAGATGTCTAAATTTGAGTAAATTTATCCCTTACTCTGTGTTACAATAATTCAACGGTGTTTCTGAGGATTCCAGATGTTCATAATTTCACCATATCAAGGTTTGAGTCAGGCTTACAAAAACAAATAATCTGCATTAGGGGAGCCCACCCTTTTAAATAAAGTATTTTGTTTTCATGCTATTCTTTCTTTCTTTCTTCCTTATCCCATCCTTGCCAAACTAATTTCCTTTAAAGCAGAGAACAAGTATAAACCATTTTTGCGCTTTTTGTAACTATCATAACTATCATATAGTATTTTAAAACTTTTTATGATTTTGGAGAAGTTCTGACAATTTATTTTTTTCTCACATAGCTAGAAAAACTGGTGTGATATCTGAAATAATAAAACATCAACATGCTGTTCTAAGCTTTCATACGGTGTTATTTTTTATTTCCGACTGATACCGAAAGAGCTAGAAGGTAGTTCACAGCCTCTGACAGCAAGTTCACACAAAGCTTTATATTCTCTGTGAAACCCTCCTCACTGTTGGTACAAAGAATATTGGAAAGATATTTTCTTGGAGTCCTCTACAAAAAATTAGGAATGTTTCTGACACTTAGCAATTTTTTTCCTTGACAAATAGTTCAGTAATTAAAGTTCAACAGCAGATTGTATCATGAAAATATGTATTTACCTTGAGAGGAAGTGCTTTTCAGAAGATTCAAGCTATGATGAGACTATAATAATTCAGGTCCCACAACTCTTCAGAAACATTAAAATATCACATTTTTACTACTTATACATGGTTCCTATTTTACAGCTCCTTTTATATCATCCAGAGGGCTAGAAACATTTTTTTCAAATGAGTTCTGGCATATTCACATCTTGCATTTCTCAGCAACGAGGGAAGAAAGAAACTACCAAAGATCACCATACCCACATTAAAAAAAAAAAA
>VXAA01000919.1:0-27242 GCA_013399115.1 Anseranas semipalmata
ATTCTGTGTGATTCTGTGATATCCCTTGATATCTCTTGATATCCCTTGATATCCCTTGACATCACTTGACATCACTTCGTATCTCTTCTAATTTAAATTAATGGAATGGATAGATAATATAGCCTTATTCTATGTCTGTGACAATCCCCATTTGCTTATTTTCTCTAAATATTTTCAAATCCATCTGTAAGGTCAGTTCTTGAAAAACTGGATAATTATTGTGCAACAGCATAGAAAACACATTTTGTAATAAAAAAAATAAATAGAAAAGAATATAAAAAAACTGTGCCAAGTTTCATATCTGTGTTAATGAGGAAAAGTAGTATAAACCACAATAACTTCTTAAAAAATTTCTCTAAGAAGTTCATTTATTTAACTAGTGATATTCATTTTTGAACCTTGCTATGAAAACTTATATCAAAACTAAAGGATCAACAGGTGTGCCAGAACTGAATGCTTTTCTTTATGGATTCTCTTAATAGTAAAATAAATAACATAGTGAGAAAAAAATGTCTTCCCAGATGCATGTTTTCATTAAACAATCAGAATAAAAATTTAGAATTAGAGCCTGAATCAGTAGTTAAGCTCGAATTGGTAATGTGAGTCGTTTGCTACCTAATTCCTGTTTCATTCCAATTTATTTTAGGTCAGCTGATAAACCAAGAAATTTCTCTTTCTCCTTTTCCTTTTTCAGTTTTACACATGGCACAACAAATAAATGAATTTACAAGTGTTTCATGCATATATTTCCAGTACACTGTGAACCTTACTCTAATTCTCATGATAGCAAAATTATGTCTCTGAACATTTATAGACAGATGCATCTATTATCAGCTGAATTCCCGGTTTCTGCTCTATTCTATTGTACCATCTTTTCTGGTCCTTCTGAGGTTCTGCCCTAATAACAACAAACCCTAATTAAATCCCTTATGTCTCCTTTGCTGCTACCACCTTACCTACAGGGAAACCTTAAGTGAAAATCTCTTCACTCTTCTTGCAAAATAATAGATAACATAGTTTTTTAGATGAACTGATGTCTCTAATGATGTAGAATACCACAAAACTTAGCTTTAATCAATATGACATTGAAATTTGAGGATTAGCAATCCTCAAATTGTCTTTCCAAACTGCTCATTTCTTTCCGTATATCCAGATTGAATCTCACAGATTTGCCATTTTGGCAGTGTTATATGTTGAGGTTGTTATAAAGAACAAAAAATGCTAAGTGTGTTGCTGCTTTTTCTTTGTAACATACCAATGGACTTCTCCATCCCAAATGGGAAATTAACAAGGAAATTAACAAGGACATTCAACAAGTATATTTCCCTATGCCATCTATTGGAGGTTAGCAAATGTGACTCCAATCTACAAGAAGGGTAGGAAGGAAGATCCAGGGAATTACAGGCCTGTCAGTCTGACCCCTGTATCAGGGAAGATTACGGAGCAGATGAGATTGAGTGCCATCACACAGCACATATGGGATAGTCAAGTGATCAGGTGCAGCCAGCATAGATTTATAAAAGGCAGGTCCTGCCCGACTAACCCAATCTCCTTCTATGACAAGATGACCCACTTAGTAGATGAGGGAAAGACTACGGGTGTTTTTTACCTGGATTTTAGTAAAGCATTTGACAGTTTCCCACAGCATCGCCTGGAGAAACTGTCTGCTCATGTCCTGGTGTACTCAGCACTGGTGAGGCTGCACCTCGAGTACTGTGTTCACTTTTGGGCCCCTCACTGCAAGAAAGACATTGAGGTGCTTGAGTTTGTGCAGAGAAGAGCAAGGAAACTGGTGAAGGGACTAGAAAGCAAGATTGTAAGGAATGGCTAAGGGATTTGGGGTTGTTTAGTGTGGAGAAAAGGGGAGACCTAATCACTCTCTACAACTACCTGAAAGGAGGTTGCAGTGACGATTCTGTCAGTCTGTTTTCTCATTTGATAAGGGACAGGATGCAAGGAAATGATCTCAAGGTGCTTCAAAGGAGGTTTAGATTGGTCATTAGGAGGAATTTCTTGATGGAAGAGGGTGGCCAAGCATTGGAATGGGCTGCCCAGGACAGTGGTGGAGTCCCCATCCCTGCAGGTATTGAAGAGATGTGTGGACGTGGCACTAAGGAACATGGTTTAGTGATGGGACTCAGTAGGTCAGGTTGACGGTTGGACTTGATGCTCCCAAAGGTCTTTTCCAACCTAGATGATTCTGTGATTCTGTTGATGTCATATCCTTTGTAACAGTTTTAGTATTTGCTTCACTAGACCTGAGAAAAGTTATCCTTCATCAGCGGTTGAATCAATACACTAGTTACCTTTTTTAATCTCCTAAACTGAACTCTACTCCCGTTTTTATAGTTGTAGTGTATCCTGTGTAACTTTTTTTTTTTTCAACAGGGATTAAAAAAAATATAGGTAGTTCTGCAATGTTATTTGTATGCCTCTAAATTCTAGGAGCTAGCTTTTCCTATTCAGAGATGACTGATGCTATAACACCTGTTTCCTGCTAATTTCTACAAAGATGAAAGTTGCTGAAAGCCAATGTCACCTTTAACTATGGGGCTTAAGTTCCTTAAGCACTTGGAAGAAATTACTGCTAATGTGCAGAAATACTGCCCATATTTAAATGTCCTTCATTTAAACCCTTTTGTTGCTTTTCATGTTCTGTAACAGGTCTTGGTTTTCCTACCACCCTCCAGACTCCAGTTGAAATATCGAATTGTGTGTTGTAATGGGGGTCTGTTGAGTTACTTTTGAACTCATCTCAAACTGTGCTAGTCTTTCTTAGCAATGCTTCTTCAATTTGTACCCATGCCACAGTCATATTTCTTCTTTACTTAGATAATAATTTATGCCAGTTGACTGATAGAGTAACCATACTGTCAACAAGAGTTAATCTGTCCCCTTCCTGTTATTTCTCAGTCCATTCTCAAATACAACATCTTGCACTGTAACTCCCACTTTGCCTCTTAGCATTTGAAGCCAAGTCGTCTTTTCAAAATCAGAAACTAATTCTTCATTAGTGTAAGTGTTCTTAAAAAATGTTTCTAAAAAATGGCTTGTCATGTTATTAGAAAGTGTTCTGATACCATGAGCTTTGATTATAGTATTGTTACAGAAAGCAGCATACTGTTTTACTCTTTTTTTTTCCCCTTCTGGAGAGCTGGAGAGGATTTATTTGGAAAAGTAAAGTTAAAAGCAGCCTCTGCATTTTCTTAGAACTATGCAAGAATTGTTCTGTGCTAAGTTGTAGAAGCAGGTGATTACTAAACTATCTCTAAGAGATCTCAAAGATCCATAAGTAAAAGCATGCATACTTGTGCATTATATTTTTAGGATATGTTTATTTCTAAATTAATAGATTTTAAAATGTCATGGAATTAAAAAGTAAATTGTGATATGATTATAATTTGAATGCTGAATTCAGTCTGCCTTCTGTTTTTACTGGCACTCCTTTAAACTACTGCCATATTCCTTTTTACTTTTTCTTCCCCAGAAGCAGTAAACAGCTTTTCCCACAGATGGGGATCAGCTTGGCATTTAATGGTCCCTGATGCCAAACTCTGGAACATTTTTTTTGCAAGCAGCATCTGGCTTCTTAGCTGGCATTTTTTCAGGGTTCTTTGGCGAGCTCTTCCTCTCTTGCTGCAGAGATGTTTCCCAAAACATTTGGCTGTTATGCTTTTGACATCTTCAGTTGTGACTCATAATTTTATTTTCACCCTAGTAGCAAGTTCTGTTCTCTTACTCAAAGCCATCTTCAAAAGATTTATATGGCCAGTCGGGAGACTTACTAATGAATTATCTAAAGAAATTTGTGAAAGAGCAAACAAGCGTTACCTCCAAAGACAGCAAATGTTTTATGTTTTTATCTCTGGTAACACTGCTAACAACTGGAAATGTGTAGTTTGCTGCTTGTTACAATGCAGTGTGTGAAATCAGCTTTAGGGTTTTCATTGCCTTAGGCAAACAACAAACTATTGCTGTGCCATCTTGGTAGTATGTACTAAAAAAGTCACTGACATTTTGCAGCCCTTAGGGTAAATTTTGGTCATTATTCAACAGTTTTCTGAAAGGATGGTTGCATTTTTTTATTTAAAATCCTAATGAAATATGAAATTTCATGTGAA
This sequence comes from Anseranas semipalmata, assembly GCA_013399115.1. NCBI lineage: Eukaryota > Metazoa > Chordata > Aves > Anseriformes > Anseranatidae > Anseranas > Anseranas semipalmata. The sequence continues at coordinate 4,122 of VXAA01000919.1, forward strand.
ATTCATACTGAAAGATGAAAATACACCAAGCCAGCTCCTCAGCTTTTCCTTCTTGGTTGCATTGTTGCTCCTAGTATATTAAATCACTGGGAGATGTGTTTTTATCTTTTGGTTACAGATGCCCAAAGAGACATGAAATGATCACTTTGTAGAACACAGGTTAAATGGAGGGAGTACAAAACAGTTTCTAAAATAATGAGGTAACTGTGAGTGCGTGAAATGTGCTAAGTTACCCAAATTCATCATACCTCTAGGTTTAAAAAAAAAAAGTTTTCAACATAAATAACATACAAATACATGAGCGTGTCTAATAGATGCAGCAGTTTGCACAGCAGTTTCTGGACTGTAGTTTGAGATGCACTAGATTTTCTGGGAATTTCATCTGGGGTCATCATAGGACTGCTAGGAACTCTTTGAGGAGCTTCAGGGTGCCTGCTGATCCTGGGAAGGGAGCTACAGGAGTCTGTGACTGCTAGCAACCTGTAACAGCTTCTCACAAGCTTTGTTGTCAACTTTTCTTGATCAAAGGGGGCTTTGAGATTTTTGTTGCCAGCTGACTCCTCGTTAGGGAGAGTCAAGCATCCTTTCAGGAAGTGCAGGAGAGGGCATATGTAACTACCAGGCCTTGGGTACAGCCAACAGAGGCAGCAGTTAGTGCAGCAGGGGGACAGAAACTGTTGAGGACACTGTGCTTGGCAACGGTGCTACAGGGCGCAATCCCCAGCCACCCACTGGAGCAACTACCCCAGCATATCAGAGACCTCAGAACAGACTGAGCTTCCAAAGGAGGATGCAGTTCTTCAGGCCTGGGGCTGCAGAGGTGTCTGAGGCCTCTTGCTGAGGCTGGAGTCAGGGGGTACGCTGTCCTTACCTGCAGGAGGTGCATGCACACTGGAGGAGGATCTGTGCTTCCAAGTAAATGAGCTGTGGGAGGCAGTCAGGAGACTGTGCAGCTTCAGAGATAGTGAGAAGAGCAACACCATTTTCTCCAAGACACTGCAGATACAAGAACCTGAACTCATAAGCATAGTGAAGGAAGAGTAGGCAGAGTCTGTGTTTATGAGATTGGGAAACGGAGAGTCTGATGATGAAGGCTGGAAGCTTGACATTGACATCAGGATGAGGTCTCCTGTCTTATCTGCAGCTTGCAGCTACAGAATAGTTTCAGAGACCTGGTAGCAGAGGAGGGACTGGGAATTCTGTCTAGTGAAGCATCTGAATCAGCTGAAGCTGAGCCACAAAGCAGCACTGGGAGGAAGGGATGAATGATGATACTGACTCTCCCTGCTGCAGGAGCCTGATAGGATGTGTCCATGATTGCTGAGGAAATCACTATGAGGCCACTCTTGATTATCTTTGAAGGGTCTGGGTGATTGGGAAGGGTTCCTGAGGATTGGAAGAAAGCCAGAAAATGGAAGTGTGCAAGAGAATGGAACAGAAAAAAAGCATAAAAAGGAAGGCTGGAAATGGAACATGTCACTGCTATCTTCAAGAAAAGCAAGAAGGATCTGGGGAACTGTGGAGCAGTCAGCCTCACCCCGATCAGTGGGAAGATGATGGACCAAATTATCCTGGAAACCATTTCCACACACATGATGTAAAAGAAGGTGATCAGGAGCATGGATTTACTAAGGGGAAAGTTTGCCTGACCAACCTGGTATCATTCAGTGAGATGAATTGTTGATGGGGAATTTTGACAACGTGTGTAAATACCAGAGGGGAGGGGGCAGGTAAAGAAGACAGAGCCAGGCACTTCTCAGTGTTGCCTGGCTAAAGGACAAGAAGCACTGGGCACAAACTGAAGTACAGGAAATGTCTATTTAAATGTAAGGAAAACTTGTCAGGGTGATTGAACAAGTTGCCTAGGAAGGTTTTGGAGTGTCCATCATTGGAGATACTCAAAAACCAGCTGGACAAGGTCCTGAGCAGCCTACTCTAGTTGACCCTGCTGTTGAACTAGACAATCTCCTGAGGTCCCTTCCTGCATCAGTGATTTTGTGCATTTCTCTTTCTTTCTGTAGTCATCCAGATTTTTCATCAGTTTAAATACATAGATCACATATCTGAAAAAAAGTTTTGGGATAATTAAGTGCTTGAAACAGTAAAGTTAAGTATACATAAATTAACATGAGTTATTCTGCACTTTTAATCTCCTTTAAATTCAGTCTAGTCCTATGCTTGATGTATGTGAAAGATGTGGAATTTCGTATTTGGAGTTTTTCAGTTGTGGTATGTATTCAGGATTCTGATATTTTAGAATAGCAAGTTCCATATATGCTCATAAAGTAAGGTGCTTATTATACAAGTATTATAATTAGGAATAATGAAAGACTAGACAAAATACATAAAAGTGACATTAATTCAACAATGTCCAGTCATATTTGTATGGAAATATTTAAAAGACACACACGAAGGAAAGGGCTAAGGAAAACAGCAAGATTGAACTGTGCTTCTGTTGAGATTCTTTTCACCTCTGGTGGCTGAAGTGAGAATGCAGGAAAAAAATACGGATGTAAACTTCCCTTTTGTTTCTTCTCCTACAGATGATGAGGTGGGAAGGAGGTCATGGTGTCTGTAAGCATAGGTTGGCATGACCAGTAACAGATTTGGAGAACAAGTACCGAGTCGTGGTGGTTCTTTATGCTGTCTCACGGTGTTTCCTGTACTGGCAGGGTTCAGAGAAGGAGTGGACTGACTGCGCTTTCCCATTTGAGGAAGAGCCTTAGGGTAAATTCTTAGAGCAGTCTGAGGTACCTTTTATCTTTCTGTCCTGAAACCTTAGCTTCCGTAATTTCAGGGTCAGATTGAACTACTGAAGAGAAAATGCACAGAAAAGTGGACATGTGCAGCTGGAAGGACATTAAGAGTGAGGGCCAAAGGGGAAATCAGTCATCTGCAAGGACCAGCTTTAAAACCTTACAAGCACACACTGAGCAGCCTGACATATGTAACAGGTGAATTAAGTACTCTGGTGCCTCTGAAAGACATAGAAATACTTTGCATCTAAGGATGAAGAAAGATTAGAAACAGTAGGAGGCCAGAGGTGGAAGAATTGATTCTGCGGGAGTTTGCCAAAAACTGGATTAGAAAACCTCAGGGAGTTCCTTTTTTAAAAAAGAAACTATTCAACAAATTAATTTAGAATTTGCTCAAAGGCAGCAAAGTGAAGGAGGCAGAGGTTTGGAGAAACAATTTGGACCATCTTAGGGTATTCCTGTTTTTCAGGTTTGATGATAAGATGGTGATGCATTAAAGGGTAGGTATATGAGCTAAAGTACTGGATGGAAGAGTGGATAAAACTTAAGGGGTGTGTAGGAGGGAGAGAAAGCTGGGTGTTTATAATGAGATATGGTCAAATAAATAAAAGTGATCGAACAAAACATGCCCGGTTGCCCTCAGTGCAAATGACGACAGGTAACATCGTTTCTTTGATGTTTTATTTATTTGCTGTAGCCTACTTACGGTTTAATCCTTAAAGAGGGTATGTAACTTTTAATAGTTAATATTTTTTTTTTGCCTGACTGATCTTCAGTGGAAGTCATCCCCCCATCATGTTACATAGCAGTGATATCAATGTAAAAATTCAATGACTTTTTTCCTTTCTGTGACTGCTGTTCTGGGCATTAACAAAAATGCTGCTACCACTAAATATTCTTTGAGTGAGAGAGTGAGAATTAAAACCAGAATGGATAGGAATAAGATAGGCAATGAACAGAAGGATGTAGCTGAAAGAGTTTTCAAGACAGACTTCACTACCTTGTTATTTGTAATCCAAATCCGTTACAATGCTCATCTGTTGCAGATGATTCATAGCAAACTCAGTTTTGCTTGTTCTTCTACCCTTCATTGAAGAGTTCCCTAAAAGCACGTTGACTTTTATTTTTCAGAAAACCTTAGTAAAATAGGAAATTTAAACAAACAAAAAATGGTGCTGACACTTCAAAATTGGCTTATTAGAAATGAATGGGAAGACCATCTGTTATTGTTAGCAGCAGATTAGATGTTTCATGCATCAGCAGTGTCTAATGCATGTGCAAAGGAGTAAAATTTAGGAAGGATTATGGGCACTGCTACTAACATTCTGTTGAACCGTGCAGAACGGGTAATAAGCAGTTCCACGGAAAAGGACAGCATAGAGATCACCATTCTCTTTACTATGAAATTTGTATTTTTTTCTTTGATAAAAGGCCATTAATAAAATCTACATGTTGTGCTTGTTAGAACAGACTTCACAGTTTCATAGGTATCATTCATTTTACCTAGCTTCTTAAAGCAATTTTAAAGTAGTTAAGAATCAAAATTTTCATAATTGACTTGTATTAGTTTAAATAGTTTTAATAGTTTTTTAGTTAGTTTTAATTTAAGTTACCTGTGTTTATTTTGTACTGAAATAACTTTACAGCCAAAAGAAAAGCAAGGTTTCATCTTAAATTATGAGACATTCTCTTTTGAATTAGAGAAGGACTTTTTTGAGAATAGCAACTACTATTTCTGTATTACTAAGAATGTTAGTTATTCCAAGACTATTTTGCAGACAGCATTTACTCTGTTTTGGGAGATGAGAGGGAGAAAATGAAGCTTTGGTGACTATATTTTAGTTACGTGAAGCAATTCAGTAGTGAAATATTATCTAGCTCATACAGTATTGATTTCCATCAGTGGTGCTCAAATACTTTAGATGAGTAGATTATATTTCTGTCTTCAGGTCACTAAGTGAAGAAGATAATGTGAAGAATAATTTTGTGAGACTATTACCAGAGTAGGATATAATCTAGCATATGTAAAACTGGCAGTACGTGGCCTACAGCTGATGGGAGTAAAAAAGAGTTATTTTTTTTCTCCATTAAAAAAGTGCTGAAAGAAATTTAAAAAGTGCTGAAAGAAATATCAGACATTTCTTTAATATATTTGATTTTGGCCCTGTGCTAGCAATTACACAGTTGGTTTTAGAGTATAATTATGCGCTTAGAAAGTATATGCTTAAAAAAATGAAATATTCAAGTAAAGAGTTGCATTTTTAACATGAGTGATTCTGTATGATAGAACGATATGAAATGTATGTACACGTATAAACTATGAGAAATGGTTCTAGTATACATAAATTGTACACAATGCATAACTAGAAAATCAACATCGTCTCCCCCACTACTACTTTCTACAGGTAATTGAATTTTCATTAATAATCATCTTGGTTTTGCCTGGGATTTAAACTGTTTTGTTCGGTTAGATCAATAGAAGTATTAAAGGAAAGTTTATTTAGACTGCAATTACAGGTAGTACACTATTAGAGGTCCTCTATAAAGCAATACTCGCTCTTCAGCAGTAGCAAGCAGACTAATGCAGGATCTGTAATTACCACATTTACTTCCACCAAATGCCAGTTTGAATGTGTGAAAAAAAGTCTATCACAGTGAAAAAAGGAAGCCTTTATCTTTGAAGGTCAGAAGCAAAGAAAAGGGAGCACAAATATAAAAGTCACACCTCTCCATGAGCATCCATAAGTATTGTTATGTATGTCTCTTGGTTTGTTCGTTCTGTGTCGGGAAGGGGCAGTCATAAAATTTTCATTGGTTTGCTCTATTGAAATAACTCAGTGAGACAGCCTGAGTAGAAAGCTGGATTGTTTATATTACAGTAGATATCAAAGATAGATAAAGGCATAACTGACTCTGGAGACCAATTGAAAATCATTTTTGTAGTTTGCTTTCATAGTTTTATATCAGAACAATAATCTTTTTAAGGAAAAAGCAATTTTTGAAAGGCTTGTTACCAGGACATGGCAAGACCAATTTTGTTTTGTAACAGAGTCTATAGTAGGGAAATCTTGGCCACATCTAGTGACTGCAGCATTTGAACAACATATATATATAGACATATACATACACACACACATATATATTTGAACATTGTGAAATACTGTCTGAGTTAAACTTAAAAATGCTTACTTTTGCTGTTTCCCTATTATTTACATGCTTGGAAATTGTAGCACTACTTTATAAATATTTCATTTTCATGGTCTTTCCTTAACAATTGCTCTTAGGAAAACTTAAGTAAGGTTTATTTTAGGTGATCTTTGGCAAATTTAGTTGTGGCAAAATGTAATGTTATTGCCTCACCTGTTTGGAAGTTACAGTCGTATAGGAGTAGGTGAACAGTAAGAGATCATAATTCGACATACTGGCTTAAATCATTAACAAAGGTGAAATTTACTAAAATGGGGTCAGTTTGTGCATAACTTTATTATCCTGATAACAAATGTGAGAACAGAGGTATCCGTGCTTTTTAATCTTCTAAAATATTTTCTAGATTGCAAGTATTGATGACAAGCTCTGTAGCCTTTCCAAATGTTTTATTTGGTATAGGCTACTTTGAAAATCTGAGTTCATAATGTTGAAATTAGCATTGTGAGAGTTGTTCACATGCTAAATGACTCGCCAGATAAACTTTGATGTATATTTAACTACTGCTGGGTTTTGAAAATGCTTGATTAGTGCTATTAAAATGTATAAATATGGGTATTATACTGTTAAGTGTTGTCCTGATGACCTGATGTATTCTGCTATACTAAATACCACGGCTGTCCTCGGTTATCAGTTGTTTACAGGCACCTAATTGGTTCTAGGCATAATGTATCCAATGTATTCTGTGTTTGCAATTTTGAAAAAAAGTAAGAAGAGTATTTAACATGGAGCATTAGTCCATTTAAGACGTTTCCTCATGCCATTGCTTCCATTCCTGGACTTGCTAGTGCCTTGCTATCAGACTGAGCAGAGACAGTTTCTTCTGTGATGCACCATCTTGGAGCTCGAGTAGACCCGAAGAAGAGAACAAGAGACAATCCTTTAAGGAGCTGAAAAAATAGGCATAGAACACTGAAAAAAGCTGCTAAAGACATCTTGCTTAAACGGCAAAAGTGTATTCAGAGTTCAGAAACAGTCAGAAACATGGGGAAGGGAAGTGTTTTTTTGTCTCATCAGTTCAAATCATTCAAATCATAATGCAGAGGTAATTTGCATAGACTTTTGAATTGCTGCGCATTACGTTCAGTTATTAATTTTTCATGTCAAATTTTCTAAATATCTCAGTAACCTATCTTCAGGGTAATATTCAGTATCACTCTTCATAAAATTTCAAGTTGCAGCATACCATCTACCACTTAATGTTGCTGTGCTAATTACTGTTAATAAAGATTAGCAATTGTAATTACCTTTACTTGGTTGTCTTTTGTTGCCTGTGGTGTAAAGAACAGACCCAGGAAGATCTCCTTTCCTCCCCTAGAGCAAAAGGTACCTTATGCTGTCAGCACTTTACCTGAAGAGTTCAGTTTTCATTTTGGTAGTCAGTGCCATCTCTGTACGGTAGGTGAAAAGCTTTGAGGTCAGTTGGCAGACCTACTGTTGCATCACGACATTTTCCAAATCTAACAAAGGCCTCTCCTGCAGATGGGCTCTTACCTGCTGCAGATGACAATTTCTATTTTTTCAGCATGGCGTGCTTCTTCCTTTCAGATTTCTCAGGTCAAGGAGGTTTTGTCTCAAAACCTCTGTGCTAAAACACGGTAAGTTACCTGTAGCTGAGAAAATATTAGAGCAGTACTAGACTGAAAAAAGGCATTGAGATAATTTCCAGAGTCAACTAGACACCTTACGCTGAAATCTAGCAGAGAGGGAGAGATGTCTGGGGGGAAATAGTGCTGAAGATACCAATTTTGGTAGGTGCAGCAATAAACCCAGTACTGCCAGGTTTTTCACCAAAGGCTGTCATTAAATTACGATGGAGGAGCACAAGCAAGCAGGCAGCTAAGGACATGGAAGCCTTTTGTTCAGGAATCCTTCAAATACGGAGAGTTTTCCAAGTAGCTTATTTATTCAACATCTGAGCTCTAACATTAACTTTATGTAACATGAGCTTCTTGGGCATAGCATAGCAACTGATGCCCTCTGGTTCTTGAAGGAATGAAATAGTACTTCTTTCTTCTCTACCAAAGTGAATCAGTACCATCCAAGATGCTGGAGGTGGCTGCTTTACTTACTGTTCATCATAGCATTCATTTATTTACTGATGCTGTGTTTTCACAAAGAGGTTTTTGCTCTGGCAGACTCAGTCTGACTCAATCAAGTTATTTTGTTGTACTGATTGTTGGTGTTGCAGTGTGAGATGAAGGACATACAGACAAAGACTGTAGCTCTTCTTTCTAAGGGAAAAGGACATAGTCCTTTTGTCAGGAACAGAAGGAAGTCTAAAGCAGGGTTACGTAATAATGATGTTACTCAAAAATGCAACTTCATATGCCAGAATGCATAGACAACCTGTACGGGGTCTGCAGTAATTCAAGGAATTGGCATTGCTGCTCAGAAATCATTTTACATACTTAACACAAATTTAGTCAGATCTTTCTTTTTCTTCACACCATGTTGCATGCTAACTTCCTAAGCTGCATCCCAAAGTCTTCACCTATGATGCCCTTCTGATTTAGCTCAGAGACTTTAGGAGAAGGAGGTTCCAAATTTTGTAAGGGATGATTTAGTACTTTTTAATCTTATCATTTTTTAAAAGGTTTTGAACACATTAAGTAGTTCCAAACCTGTAAAGCAAATGGCTACATCTAAAATAAGAGTTTCAGGAAGTAAGATTGAAGGTATTTTACTAACCATTTCCTATTTGGTCATGGTCTATAAATAAGACTGTTGATGCCAAACCTTACTGTATTTACTGGTACCAGGCCGTGTGACCTGAGTGACAGTAACAGTGCTCAGTTTTACTTGTAATTTACATCTTTCTTAATTTAAAAGTATACAGTGTTTGTGCTCTTTTAAGCACAAACATTCCTTCTAATGAGACTGCCCTCTGGTGACAGTTTTGCTGGCAACTTTCAGTTGTAGCAACATTTTCCAACTGAAACAGAAAACAATTTAATTTCATCTGGCTTTGTAGATAGGAGTATTTGCTGCAAAAATCCTTCTCAAGATAAATAGGCAAATAGCTTGACTGATATGAAGAGGAACTGTGTACCATATCTCTGTGGTCCAGTAGACTGGAAGCTGCATCCAATCCAATGGTGTAAGATTTGTCTTGTATTTTGATACACAGAAAATGAATAAAGAACATCTATATATGTATATTTAATTTTCAAAATCAGCTGCATTAAAAAATTGGGAGTTGAAAGTTGAAATACCATTTTTAAGACATAAAATACTGCTTTCTAAAACAGAAATCTGTACATTACAGCTGAACTAGAGCTTAAAGTAAAAGCTGACATACAGCTTGCTGTCTCTTTGAGCAGAATGTTACATTGTGATTGCCTGAACTCATTGCTTCAAATAGAGGATTAAGGAAGAAATATCTGGAAAACAAGCAAATACAACTTTATCTACTTGTTCCTCTAAAACATTTTTTTCCTTGTGTCATATCACTGAATACCCAGAATATTAGGAATAAATTTTAGTTATTGTTACCAAAAGAAATAATGTGAGCAGAGGATTATGGGAGTCAAAGAATACAGAAGAGAGAAAATGCATCCTAAAAATAAGAGAAAGGACAAGGATAAAAAGGCTGAAGCAATTAAGCTGGAAGGGAATGAAAACTACCTAAGCCCTCTGAAGTTTTTCTGTATACATCAAGCATTCAAAAGGCACACTTATACACTATTATAGTAGCAGAAACATAATCTTTTTATCTCTCTTTCCAGCAGTTTACCTCCCAAATCCTTTTCCTCCCGTTCCGGGTCAATATCCACTTTATTTCTAGCTTTGAGAAGCTTGAAGGGGTTCAGCATACTTTATTTGCAGGTTTTATTTATCTATTTGTATTGTACTTCACGTTTTCTGTGTAAAAGGGTTAGTCCTTCTCATTTATAATTCAGAAACCTACAACCAGAAAAAAAGATGTTTCAAACTGTCTTCTGAATGAGAAAATACAAATATCTTTTTTAACATATACATCAGGAATACATTTTTAAAGTACAGGTCTAGCTTTTGAAAACTAAAAACTAAGGAGAAATCAAGCAGTTGTTACAGAGCTTTCTATTTATGATATCATGCTTTGAATACGATATGATGAATATTAGAAGTTACATGTCTGATGTAGCTCAGTTTTATGCCTGCTTTTTTAGACAGCTATAATTTTTATTGCATCATGCTCGGGAATACATGTGACTAGAGGGAATACATGTTTATTATTGTGGTTATAATTAGTAAAACTCTAAAAGCTGTGATCCACATATTGGAAAAAAATAAAATTATTTCTTTATCAGTTCTCTGAGAAATTCGTGATTGTGTATTGGGCTGCCTTGTTAGTGAAGGAATACACTCCTCTGCCTCTCAAATACCAGGGATTCATGGCATATCAAATTGAAGAAGATAGCATAGTTGAAAAAACAACAACATAGACTTCAGTTTTCAAAAGTACCTGAACTATTTAGACTGTTGCCTAGTATTTGCAAATCTGAGGAAAGCGGTTTTGTTCAGATGATTCTTTGTGTATCTGAGAGGAACCTAAGTTCATAAGCCTGCTTGCGCTGGTTCCTCTATAGCCAGTGAAGAAAAGCAGGTGGAGAGATTCCTTCGTGTTTAACGTTAGGTCTACACCTACTCTCTTGCTTCACAGTTTGTCTCCATTTGTGCCATACTATGGAGGCATAGCCTTTGGCCCCTGTTCTTCCTTCTGTGTCATCCCAGCATGGAATGACACATCCAGAATGGGCAATGCAAAGAAGACTTAGCTTCTGCTGCATAGGCACAACCAATGAGACTAACGCACCGAGCTGCATTTATCATTTTTTAAATGGGACTAAGATACTGATTTGCACCAGGAGGTGCAGTTTTGTTATAATCCCAGTAAGAAAGGCACTCAAACATGAGTATCACTCAGAACGTCACAGGTTAGAGCTAACACTATAAAGAAAGAGAGGGTAGTATATATATCCTTAGGTCCCTTCACGTGCTGGGAGCCCTGAGTTGTGCAGCATCGAATGGACCTCCAGTCAGAGCGCAGCATCCTGTGCAGAACCAGTCTATGGAGAAGTTAGCCTATTTTGGTTATTCAAGTTCTTACAGGATTTTCTTACATGAAAACAACTCTACTCATCATTTCTACAGTCAAATAGAAAGGATGTTCACATGAAAACTTGTTGCTGCAGTCTTAGATGAAGAAAGGTGAGGACACATAGCCGGTGCAGTCTCATGTACTAGACTCCTCTGTTAAAATTAGCCAGCAAAGTTTACCTTGTGGTCAAGGGATACGTACAGCACAATAGAGGCCAGAAGGCTGAGCTCCAGATGCTGTGTAGCACAGCACAGAACACGCCAACTCAGGTTAATTGTTATGGGGGTTACTGGTACTTTGATGTGCAACAGTATTGTGGTCAGAATTAGTACAGATGCCTTTGCAGTGGTGTGCTACATGCCTTTTGGTGGAGTTCTTGGTATTTTCTTTCATTCAGTATAACATCAGTTGTAGAACTGTAAAACTTGGATTAGTTTTCTACTGCCTAAACAACTTACAGTGCTCAGTGTTACTCACATTTCTGCTGAACCCCAATGGATAAGCACTAGCAATACATGATTCCTTATAGATAATAGCAATTACTACTGGGATCAAACTCTAGCTTATATTCATTCAGTGCTTTGTTATAGCTGTTGGTGAATAAATAAGATACAAAATGGCAGTTGAGTTATATCAATAGTTTGAAAAGCAATATATTCAAAATTAATAATAGATTGTTTTGCAAGTAGTAGCATTAATTTAGGAAACACATTTACTTGCATAGTGTTCAACAGCCTTCGTACAGTATATGCCCAGAAGAAAAGAGTGAAAGTTGTTTCAGCCAGTTTGAAGAGGTATGCTACTCCCCAGGTACTTTATATATGCTTTCTTAGTCCCCAGTTCAAGTTCAATTCGAAGACTGCAGGTGGTGCCTATACTTCCCATAAGCCAGCATCTACATTTGTTACATTAAGAATTTGTAGATATATGTATTCCAAAAGTAACAATTTTATTTTCCTTAATTTCAGCTTCCTATCTAAAAGCTGAAAAAGGCAGATGGAATCTTTTATAATTTAATTGCTGAATTGATATTCACCTATCAGTTTTGTGAAAGACAAATTGCTCTTCACTCACCTATTGATTAATCCTTTGGAGAGAGGTAAGAGGGGAAGAGATGATATTTCTTCCTATGTGGCCACTTTCTCACTGTACACATTTACACAGTTTGGAAAGATATTTATCACTTGGTCATGGCAGACATGAGTGTATTGGGGAATCAGAACCTTTGGGTAATGGATGAGCTCATATGGGTGAGCTTCTTGACTATTTCTTTGTTTAATCTTTTTACGCTCTGAACTTCATCGTTGAAAAAATAAATCGAACCAAGCTATTGTTTATTTCACTGCTAATGAAACTTCCCATTGCCAGATTGACAGCCTGAAGGAGCTGAACTACTTTATTGACTAATGAAGGAATGGTAGTTCCTTCCACTGAATTGAGAAGATGAAAGGTCAGTCACTGTGCTCAAACTGATAATTCAGTTTACAAACAGTGGTGATGACTAATGGCATTATAATAATGAAGGATGTCCTAGTATTTCTCAAAGGCTTATGTCTGACCTACTGACACGCCATCTGGAATTTATCTAAATGTCTATGAAATATTTGTATTTTACTTTACTTCTGACTTGAGGTATAACTGAATAACTTAAGAATTGCTCAGGACAAATGCGAGCAACAAGACATGCCATTCCTAAAAAAATTGTGGTCCCATAACAGTGATTCTGGAGTATTTTCACAGTGCTCAACACTCCTTACAACAGCCAGGTAGACCTTTGGGATAGGTTGTATACATGCACTGAACTGTATGATTCAGTTCAGGTGCTTGACGTAGAAAGCAATGGTGTGGAAAAGATCTTCCTGTTATTCACAATAACCAGAAGTTTTCTGGTACACATCAGAAAAGGGCAACAAGGGCAATTCTCTACCCCACCGCTACTATTCATAAAGATACTGTAAAGATTACCATTTATGTTCCATGTTAAAAGTAGGTAAAAAAAAAAGCATAATAAAAACTAATATTACCTTTGCAATATGGAACAGAGTAAGCAACTAGTTTCATGCAAACTGCTAACAACCACTAGTTGTGTATGTTTTTCATGGTATGCTGGCGCAGGCTCAGTCACAGACTGCTCCCATTTTTTTCAGTTTCTTTCAACCTGGTGCTAATGCTGTGTACCATTAAAGCCTGTGTTGACGTTTAATCTCAGATATTTCCCTCATGATCTGCAGCTGAGTCCCTGCTGAGCCACAGTCTGTCATGGAGATTCTGGAGAGACTTCTTTCTGCCTCCTTTGAGAGCACTAGAAGAATGGTTATTCACACATTTCTCCTTCACCAAAACCTGACAGTTTTGCATGTCAGACTGTATGTCATAAAATCATAGAATGGTTTGGTTTGGAAGGGACCTTAAGGATCATCTAGTTCCAACAGCCCCCCTGCCATGGGCAGGGACACCTTCCACTAGATCAGGTTGCTCAAAGCCCCATCCAACCTGGTCTTAAGCACTTCCAGGGATGGGGCATCCACAGCTTCTCTGGGCAACCTGTGCCAGTGCCTCACCACCCTCGAAAGTGAAGAATTTCTTCCGTATATCTGATCTAAGTCTCCCCTCTTTTAGTTTAAAGCCATTACTCCTTGTCCTATCACTACACTCCCTGATTAAGAGTCCCTCTCCAGCTTTCCTGTAGGCCTCCTTTAAGTACTAGAAGGCTGCTGTAAGGTCTCCCTGGAGCCTTCTCTTCTCTAGACCTAACAGTCCCAACTCTCTCAGCCTCTCTCTGTAGGAGAGGTGCTCCAGCCCTCGTCCTCATGGCCTTTCTCACTCTAACAGGTCCTTCTTATGTTGGGGGCCCTAGAGCTGAATGCAGTACTCCAGGTGGGGTCTTGCAAGAGTGGAACAGAGGAGGAGAATCACCTCCCTGACCTGCTAGTCATGCTTCTTNCTAACAGTCCCAACTCTCTCAGCCTCTCTCTGTAGGAGAGGTGCTCCAGCCCTCGTCCTCATGGCCTTTCTCACTCTAACAGGTCCTTCTTATGTTGGGGGCCCTAGAGCTGAATGCAGTACTCCAGGTGGGGTCTTGCAAGAGTGGAACAGAGGAGGAGAATCACCTCCCTGACCTGCTAGTCATGCTTCTTTTGATGCAGCCCAGGATACAGTTTGTATTCGCACGTGGCCGGCTGTTTTTTTGTCCACTGGTACCCCCAGCTCATTCTCCTCAGGGCTGCTCTCAGTCCGTTCTCCACCCAGCCTGTATTTGTGCTTGGGATTGCCCTGACCAAGGTGCAGGACCTTGCACTTAGCCTTACTGGACTTCATGAGGTTCGCACAGGCCCACCTCTTAAACCTATCGAGGTCCCTCGGGATGGTATCACTTCCCTCCAGAGTGTCGACTGCACCACTCAGCTTGGTGTCGTCCACAAGCTTGCTGAAGGTGCACTCAATGTGACTATCCATGTTACTGACAAAGGTGTTAAACAGCACTGGTCCCAATACCAACCCCTGAGGAACACCACTCGTTACTGATCTCCACTTGGACGTTGACCGCAACTCTTTGAGTGTGACCATCCAGCCAATTCCTTTTCCACTGAGTGGTCCATCCGTCATATCCAGGTCTCTCCAATTTGGAGACAAGGATATAGTATGGGACAGTATCAAATGCTTTGCACAAGTCCAGGTAGATGATGTCAGTTGCTCTTCCCCACTGATGAGAAAAGTGACAGTGAACATTTCATATGACTTTAACGAGAAGGAAATGATGACTTTCTCTACCTAGAAAGTACAGGGAATGAAGGAACTAAACTGTGCTGATTTTTCTTGAGGATTTGAGGAGGTGGGATCTGTAGTATAAAAATACACTAAAAAGTGCTTCTTGATTCTCCATGTACATTCCCACTGTAGCATCTTGATTGAAAAAAGCTTTAATTGTATATAAATAGTGCCACTCCCCACACCCATCCACACACATACATGAAATTTAGGTGAGCGGAGGCAAGCAGACACATTTCAAACTGTTGCTACAGTTGTATTTGGTGCAGAGTGGGTATCGGTTTCCTTAGTGCCCACTGCAGTTGTCTTTGACCACTGGTAACCAATCAAACTCAGTGTTTCCAGTCTTTGCTGCAATATACCCAGTAGTACCTAATTGGAAAGGCCAAGAAGATCCCTGATCCCCACGCAGTACTGTGGAACAGAAATCCTGTGTTATGGAGGGAATATATAGATAAGAATTTATTGCTAGTTCAGTGAAAGTTTAACAGTCTAATGATCAAAACTATCTAACACAGAAAAGCCTCAATAATCCTACTAAAACTCATACAAGAAAGCCAGCAATTGTCAATGCATTTTCCCTGTGTTAATGATCACTCTCCCAGTGTCTGTCTGGGTCCTGAGATCAATTGTTTTAGTCTTCCTCAGAAAGCTGGGTTGGGGATGGGAGTGGAGGTCATGACAAGTACTAGCATCTGGAGGTCCTCGCTAGGAGAAAAAGCTTTGCTAGGGATTTTATCATTCTGAGTCTTAGGCTGTGCTTGGGGATATTTTTATGTTTCCCTGTAAATAGCCTGCTTCCTTCTCCTGGGTTGCCAGCTGCAGCCTAGCAGTGCCCCACGCCCTCAGCTCCATGCATGCAGAGGGCTGTTGTTTGTCAGGCAGTGACTGGCCCCCAGACTGGGCCAAGAGCTGAAGCTAAAGCAGGGGAGGCAGCAGTCAGTGGGCCCCAGCACAGGGGTTAAGCCTGTGAAACCCAGCACAGGCCAAGGCAATGGCTTTAATGGTTTACAAATGGAGAGCTTTAGGAAGAAAGTAGATTGAGAAGGAGTGTCAAGTAATGGTAAAGAGAGGCTCAAGCTGGAATTCAAGGGAGAGTAGGAGACGTGAGAATTTAAGAACGTTTATGAGTGGCATGAGAATGGAGAACTAGTAGCACCAGAAGAATATCGCTGATAAACTCATAACAGGGCTTTTACAGGTGAAAGCTGAAGGAGTATGTAAGATGGGTCATAGAGCTGTCTGAGGAACAAAGAGTCTTTAAACTTTCAGAGAAAAAGAAAAATGTTTGTGGAGGCAAGAGGAGAAAGACGAATGAATATTTGAAGCCTCTGTGGTGACTGGAAATGTATGTCTGGAGCTTTGTGATGTGTGTTAGTGAATGGCATTCTAAATTCAAAGCTGTGCACGTATGGAAAGTGAGCTCTCACTTTACTACTTCAGACAATCCAATAGCCTCTAGCTTACAAGGAATAAATTCGTCACTGAGCACTGCAGCTTTTCATGCTGTTAGCTGATGTGATTCAATGCACTAGAGAATACAGACTTGCTGTAAAATGGACCATTATTGCATTTACTGTATAGCTAACAGGCTGACCTAAACTTCACTGAACATCCTGCCCTTTCTGATCAAGATCCTATCAAATAAAAAGGCAGGTGAATGATGGGCACAGTGTATCTGAGGGTTCAGTTCAGGATTCCAGTAGCTTTGGCTGAACCACTAAGGAAAAAACAGTTCTACTGTAGGTTTGTTTTTTTTTTTTCCCTCATGCATATGGCATTTTGTTTTGTTGAAGTATCTGTGACAAAGGCAAGTGCTTTGATTGACACTTTTTGAAAATATGGTACAAAATGCAGACAGCTAAAAATGCCGATTTCTTTTTTTTTTCTTTTTTCTGCTGTAAGGCATCTGAAAGCAAAAATATTTCCTTCTGAAATGTGTTTTGCACAGGTGTAATCATCTGCATTACCGCTTTTGTCAAGATTTGGCATTTTTCCAGAGCTTATAGCCAAGGTTGGTAGGAATGAGCACACCAGTGGGCTTTTCTAATTGATAGAAAGCCACTTCAGAATTCTAAGGTTCCAAACAGGTTGTGGTTCCTGTTGTTGTGCTGAAAAGACAGCTTTGCTTCAGAGTGACTTTTAGTAATGTGTGTAAATAACTGATGGAAAGGAATGAAAAAGATGGAGCCAGACTCTTCTGAATGTATCCAGTGGCAGGACAAGAGGCAATGGGAACAAGCTGAAGTAGATGAAATTCCACTTAATCACAAGAAAATGCTTTTTTACTGTGAGGATGGTCAGACACTGGAACACGTTGCCCAGAGTGGTTGTGAACTCTCCCATCTTTGGAGATACTCAAAACCCAACTGTGCACAGACCTGAGCAACCTGCTCTAGTTGACCCTTTTTTGAACTGGGGGGACTAGCTCTTCCATCATCCATTCTGTGATTCCTGAGATTCTTGCCTATGATTTGATTCCTTAAATAATATTTTATAGAATAGAATAGAATAGAATAGAATAGAATAGAATAGAATAGAATAGAATAGAATAGAATAGAGTAGCTCAGTTGGAAGGGACCTTCAAAGATCATCTAGTCCACCTCCCTGACCACTTCAAGGCTAACCAAAAGTTAAAGCATATCAATGAGAGCGTTATCGAAATGTTTTTTGAACGCTGGCAGGCACGGGGTATCAACCAACTCGCTAGGAAGCCTGTTCCACTGTGTGACCACCTTCACCATAAAGAAATTTGTCCTTATATCTAGTCTGGCGCATCTTTGTGGCATTCCTTCATGTCCTGTCATCGGTTACCAGGGAACAGAGGCCGGCACCTCCCTTCCTCAGGAGGTTGCAGAGAGCAATGAGGTCGCCTCTCTGCCTTCTTTTCTCCAGACTGGACAACCCAAGTGTCCTCAGCCTCTCCTTGTAGGGCATGCCTTCCAGCCCTTTTATCAGCTTTGTTGCCCTCTTCTGGACACTTGCAAGTATCTTAACATCCTTTCTATATTGTGGAGACCAGAACTGCACATGGTATTCAAGGTGAGGCTGCATCAATTCTAAATATAATGGGAAAATCACCTCTTTTGACTGCCTGGCTATGTTAGGTTTAATTTCATTCCCCAAACCCATAAGGTAGCATGTACGGCAAGTGATACCAAGATAATTTGCTGAAATACAAGAAATAAAAAGAGAGGTTTCAAACTGGTGAGAACCAAATTATGTAATACTTACAGAGTTATAGGAACTTTAATATTAGTTTTTCTGGTTACCATTCATGACTAGAGCTTGAAATTTTTAACTTTGAGAAGTCTGTGGAAAGTCAAAATATTATACGTATGGAAGCTCATATCTATGGGTTGGAGGAATTCTACACATAAGTCACAATCACAGCACCATGCAGGTATATATTATTACCTTAATGAATAATTTAAAGAAAGGAATCATGCATGATTTGATTTTGTAATATCAATGTAGGTATTTGAATTTGGTTGTTTTTAAAAGAAATTATTTAATATAGATTCTGGAGGAAGGCAAATCAGTTAAAACATTTTAAATCAACTTAAATCTTCTGTTTCTCTCATTACATCTGCTGGCGTGTGCTTCCTCTTTTTGAAGATGCTATAAATTATTCTGTTTGATAGAAGCTTTTGCTGTTTAAAATACCATTTCAGTAAGATATTGTTATTTTCAACATTTTTTTGCTTTTTTTTGTCAAAGTTTTTCTCACAACTAATCGTAAACTACAGAGCAGAATAGAGCAGTGGGATACCATAATTCTTGATGTTTCTGATGGCTTAACTTCTCATTGGTGTTTTTGAAAGTTACAAACAAGTATGCAATTAGGGAATGAAATCATAAGATGCCGTTTGCTTAATTGTATAACATTTATATGTCATATGTTTTCATAGTTGTTCTGGAAATGTATGATGTGCTTTATTTAGCAATCGGCTGTGTTTTAATTTTAAATTTTGTTGTTTGTTTCACAAATGCCAACATTCTTATAAGAAAAGCCTAATAAAATCTTCAGATTCAGAATTTACAACTTGATAACGTGAGAATAAAAATAGTAATTTCGTTTGTTCTTAAGAGAAAATGTAGAAAGCATTTTCCAGGTTATTTTCTTTCTGGAGTTTAGTGTATTGCCTGCATTGTTTATTTATTTTTATGAGTTTAGCAGGTGATAAAATCGTTTCACATGCCCAGAGTAACTTCGGTTTATATCTAGAAGTATACAATACCTTAGGTTTTTAAGTAGATATAAAAATATGGCATACTTCAGCTTAAAAAAGTCTTCTAGATTTCTAGACAGTTTCTAAATACATTCTGAATATAGGCCTACTGAATATAGCAGAGAAATCTACTAAACATTTACAGCAGACTGAGTAATTTCCCAGGTAATAGCAGTTCTTTATACCTGAAGATTTTGATTAGTATGTTTGTGCATAGGATAGTTTTTATTTGTATAACTTGCATTTGTAGATTGCTTTTAAAAAATTTGACATTATTTAAACACAAAATATTGGCAAATAAATTCAGAAAAGTGTATATCTTTTCTAAAAAATTCAAGAATAAACACAAAGTTGCATACAGAATATCTCCTATATGTACATTTCTGTCTTTAAAAGCCATATGAAAACTAGTGATATTTGCCAGCACTTTTAGAACTTTTTATCTGAGTTTAGAAGTTGGTAGAAAGCTCAGAAGTTGAGCAATGACTATCTTTATATGGTCTCATAAAGACATGAATTACCTTTATTTATTCATTTATTTGTTTGAAGAACCTACAAATCAACTTGATTTTCTAATGTAATGAATAGTCTTTTTGGAAAAAAATATTTTTCTTCCCATGAATAACATCGAGTGACCTGATTTTGAATCCTTATTGCTAAGAGTCTGGACTTTCAAACGATAAAATTCCTTAGTAATACCCATTTGATGTGGCATGGACATTGTACCCCACAAACCAATCAGACAGAAAATTAAAAATTCTGAAGAAAACACTGTTTGTTGTAAAGCGGTCAAGTTCTCCTTTTGTGTGTCAAGCAATACCCGTGCCCTACAGAACAGCACTACCTAATTCTATTGATTCTCCATTGAATGTTCTATTTATTGTTTAAGAAAAAGTCCTTTATCAAAGTAGAACTGTCAAGCTACATTTCAGTGGTTTAATGCCTAGAAACAACATCAATCAAAACAGGAAAGAGCTGCTGTAGTTAATCTTTCCAATTGTCTGTTATACTACAAAACAGTTGCAAGTAAATGTTGAATTTAATGCTATCTTCAGTGAAAGTAACAGGAATGTATACCTTTCAAAGTGCATAGTCTTCATGAATTACAGCAATTGATGGCTCAAAAATATACTAAAAAGTTAATGAAATTAGCAAGAAAACTTTGTAAAACAAGAAGGCCTTAAATAATGTTTTACCTTGACACAGAAGGGCATTGAATTCATATTTTCTGCCCCTGGACAAATTTCACTTTAACAATTGAATATCCTTAAATCATATTTAAATATGCAGGCAGCAAGTAGTTAAATTCATTAGGTATGTATGTGGAACAGACAGTTCTTTTATTGCAGTTAATGAGGAAGTTTTCTCTACAAACTTTGAAATCATTAGCAAATTGTAATCTTTGTTTGAATTTTTAGAACCTTATCATATTCATGTTGTAAATAAAAACAGATACCTTGTTCGTGAAAGTAAATTCTTTACAATCAGATGTAATGTAGATTTTGGTGCATTTTTTTCACTTCTGTGTTGTCAGTATCATCCCTTCACACAAGCATACAAAAAAGAGAAAGAACATCCTGAAAAAAGGATTCATCCTAAACACTGAAGTACCTAGAGATTTCACATGTATGAAAAGATGTCTTTCCAATCCTAGAGCTTGAAGAACCTTGCATTCCAGATTTGATAATTTCTATTGTTTAACAGTTTAGAAAAGATTCCCAGATGTTTCTGTCAGCATTAAATAAACCAGATAAAATTCCAAGTGGATAAATCCTGTGATTCAGAATAAGTAATTTTGCATTTGCACAAATAAATTGTGGGAGAAGAACCTAAATATAACTTTTATTCATAGAGCAAACTGATACAATTGGCAGAAAAAAAGCTATGCACAAAAAGATTTATTTATTTTTTTTGATAGAAATAGTTGGAATTGATCGGGCTAAGTTGTTGATTTTCATTCTTTGTTGCCTCATTTTTTTTCAGATGCTCATGTACAGCAGGGTGGACAGGGCCAGACTGCAGTGATGATATAAATGAATGTGATTCTGAACCATGCTTGAATGGAGCCACCTGTTATGAATCTGTTAAGCAGGGACAGTTTGTATGCATTTGTCCTCCATTTTATACTGGTGACTTTTGCCATCAGCGCTTCAGTCCCTGCGAGCTGCCTTACAATCCATGCATAAACAACTCAACGTGCTTGGCACAAGTCGATGGAAATCCAATGTGCATTTGCAAAACAGGTAAGAGCTGGTTTACTTAATGTTTCCTCTTGTCTGTGCTGCAGAATAGTTACAAATACGTGTTGAATTTAATGCTATCTTGAGTGAAAGTAACAAGAATGTATACCTTTCAAAGCACATAAAGCCTTCATGAATTACAGCAGGTTTATCAGTTATAGTAAAAGACTGGTAAGATAGTTGTCAGTTTGCCTAATATTAATTTCTTATATTACAATACTTATTAAATCTATGGCTGTTCAGATTCCAGCATTCAGAATTACTATTTTTGAGTCAATTGTTGTAAAAACATAGAGATAGACATCAACCTGTCCAGCAGAGCTGGACTAAATTAACAAAACAGACAGGCAGAAATAGACAAAATATATGCATATTGTTAAAAGTACAAAAATTGGACCAAGTTGGAAATGTTTTCTCTTCCTGCTGAGCTGTCAGGAAGGCCTAGCACATCAGGGGAGTAATCTTCCCCTTACTGATGGAAAAAAGCAGATTGCTCTCTGTCTTCATGTGCAACAAGCAAAATCACAACAGGCACTTAAAGCTTTCCTGGGCCATGGCTTAAAAACCACAATTTCTCCTTCAATGTACAAGAACTTCTAAGGTGGAATGGAGCAACAGTTTAACTGCAGAATATCTCTATAAAATTCAGCATAGGAATTGAAGAATACATTAACTAATTAAAACTGCAGTGAAAGTTCCAGTAGGGACAATACAAATACTGAATTTGGAATTCAGGTAGGATTTTTTATACATAAAAATGGTAAGGGTGTAGGAGTGTCCTAGGGGCCAAAGGTAGCAAATACAGAAATTGCAGTGTTAGACCACAGTAGTACTACTAATCTTATTGTTTACTGAGTTGCAAAGATGCGGAGATAAGATGTAGAAGTCAGCACTATTTATAGCTTGGGTTTTTTACTATTAAGGTTACCATAAGTTACTGAGTTAAAAAAAGTCACTGGGAAGGTATGTGAGTTGCTTATTGAATGCATTTATAACATTGAACATCATGACAACAGTAGAAAACAGCTTTTAAAACAATGTGTTGATTCTGAAGCCATTTTCAGAAATTATCTGTAAAGAGCTATGTGGTTCAAATCTTTTCTTAACATCCTTCAGAAAAGTCTTTCAAAACATACTTTTGCACAGTTTCTCAAGAACACAAAAACCTTGCAGCCAGGATTCTCAAGGAACTTTGAAGGAATCTTCAAGGATTCTTAAAACTTGCAGATAAGAATCTTAAGAAATCTTCAGGGAGCAAGCTGAGTTGTAAAATGCATAGCTAACAAATCTTGGAAAGCTGAAAATATCTCAGTATTGTAAAGGGGTAAAAGGCGTAATTCATGAAATGAGTTAGTCATACATGCTCAAAAAAATCAGTCATTTATTAAGGACTATCAAAACAGGAGAGAGTAAAATGTAAAAATCTAATTGAAGGCATTTTATGGAGATAGATTTTCTCAGTTGTCTTCTTTTCTTCCTTTTTTGTCTGCCATGTGTGTCCCTTTCTCTTCTGATAACCCTGTCAGGATTACAGATCTGATTACAAAGGGTAGTCACAATTGACATAGTAGGAGTATTCCAAGATACCTGACTTAGAACCAAATGACACATTGATTAAAGAACTTGCATGATATGTAGTTAACAGTCGAGTCATGAGGTGGTTTGAATGTGATTTAGCAAGAGTCACAAAATATAGCTGTATATGAAGAGATCTAAATGAACAAGGTGGTTGTTGATATGACTTCCCTAGAATAAAAAAAGCTATTTAATATTTGTGTCAACTGACTAGACAATTTCATAAATATAGTAAATGTGCACTGTATTGGGTTTACATGGCA
>VXAA01000919.1:27535-69767 GCA_013399115.1 Anseranas semipalmata
CCGTGGAGAGGAGCCCATGCAGGAGCAGGGGTAGAGAGTGAGGATAAAGGAGCAGCAGAGATGAAGCATTGTGGACTGACCACAGCCCCTGTTCCCCTGCACCGCTTGGGGGGAGGAGGTAGAAGAGGGTGAATGGGGGGAAGGTGTTTTTAGTTTGGTTTTACTTTCTCGCTGTTCTAGTCTTAATAGCAATAGGCAATAAATTACTTTAATCTTCCCTCTGCTGAGTCTGTTTTTCCCGTGCCAGTAATTGGTGAGTAATCTTCCTGTGCTTATCTCAACCTACGAGTTCTTCTTCCATTGTATTTTCTCTCTCTGTTCTGATGAGGTGGGGGGATGAGAGCAGCATGGTGGCACTTAGCTGCCCGTTGGTGTTAAACCACCACAGGCACATGAAACAGACACCGGTTCAGCTAACAGTGAAGCAGGCTGCTGGAGAGAACTGCCTAATGCAATACTCAGAGTCCAACAATATGTATTTTGATACAATATGTAGTACTGTATCTTAAAATGTAAAGACTTCATTGCTGTGAATTAGGATATTATGATATCTCTGCTGCTTGCAAACATTGGTTCATAAATGCTTCACAATAAGGAGACAAATATAATCCATGATACTGTGCTGATGTGTAAATCAGTAGAGAGCTTATAGAGAAAGAATCCCATTAGTCCTCTTTGTTGCCTGTGAAGGTAAATTTTGTGGTATCTCTCTGAAATGGAATAAGGAGATGAAAATGACCATAATAATAACAGGAGATGTGTAGCTATGCTCTGCATTGCAGATCACACAGAGTTGAGACATGCAGTAGCTATTTCCAGTATTTCAGAGAAGCAGAAGGAGTAGTAGGATCTGTCCCACTTATGTAACAGGTTTTAATGCTTCATCCATTGACACAGGATGGTGGAATTTCTGTAAACTAAAATGAATGTCATTCTGCCTGTACGTACATTGCAAACAATTTTGGGCATGTTGCCGCAACCACTAGCTGTAATGATTCTTGAGTATGAGAAAATTAGGGCATGAAGGTTAGAAAACCTGCTTTTGTGACATTCTTCATGGAACACAGGTATTTTTACATGTTGTATTACTAAAGTCATTTTCATGCTACCTGGACTGTTAAATATATCTATATAAAGAAATTGTCTAACACAAAGAATTTCCAGTTGTTTTTCATCTCCATTAATTTCTGAAAGTCCTGAAATTGTTTTACTGTAACAGTTAACCCTTCTGAGATGGATTTCACTTCCTCAAAAAGAACTATACATTTTTCCCTTAAATGACAAATAAGTGTGTTTTAAATGAAGTAGTCTCCCTCTTTTTTATAAAAAGTGGATAACTACTTTGTAAAACAGATCCTATTTGAAACTTCTGTAATACAAATGAGATTCTGTTCATATCTTACTTCAGTTTTCCAAATGTCATAGGAAAAATAATGTAAAACATATTTGGCAAGTAAAATATATTTATTGTCATTACAGTGACATTCATCTATCCTTTATGGCTAGACACCTGGGAAAAAAAAAAAAAAAGAAAAAGAAAAGAAAAGCCACTTGATTGTCCATCTCTGTTAGGATAATTTCTTAAACTCAATATTGGGAATTTTGAGCAGGTATCTAATGCAATTCTGTATTCAAAAGTGGCAGTGTGTGCCATTTGCTCTTCCCTATTGATTAGATGCATCTTTTCATTTAGAAGTTCAGAGTAGTTTGAACTGAGTTCAGAAAGCTTTCATTTTTTTCACATAAAAAGCACTAAGGTCAAAAATTGCATTTTTAATGTGTTACTCAGATTTGAAACGTGGAAAAGCTACCTGTTAAAGTATATGGCTGGAGAGCTACAACAAATCATTTACATGTGCTATTGATTTACAGTTTAGATCTGAAGTTTGACTGATTTGCACTAGCAAAGGCAGAAAGTAGTGGCATTTAAATGTGCATATTACTTTCCTAGCCATAATACTAAATATTGTTACAGTAACAGTACATTACAGCAACATGCATATTCTCAGGCTTTTAAGTAATGTACTGCTTCACAAAATAGTTTGCTTAAAATAAAAATGATTGTGTTTTGTAACTTGAATGAAATATATTTGCCGTATAAACTACAAATTAAGTATGCAAGTATATTTTGTTGGCTGCACTAAGTGAATGTTTATTTAGATACTGCAAATTTCTTTGTAACTGAAAATGTTAGATTCAGTAGTATATCTGACATTTTAAACATTTAAAGTCAATTTAAATGGAAAACACATCTGTTTCCCTCCCCAAGTGAAATCATCTGGAAACATCTATATTACTGAAAAAAATTGCATCTGTACATTAATCTTAGTTTAAGTATCACAGAAGATCATGGCTACGTGTGGCAGCATTTGTAAGTTATACAAAATATACTAATGTGTTACATTGTTCTTTAAATTATGTTTGACTGTCTTGTAAAATACGTGAACTACATGTCCATGCATGTTAGACCCATGAGGTCTCTCATAGTTTTAACAGGACTGTGTAAATAAACTACCAGCATAATTCTTTTCTTAAGCCAACTCCACTTACACATGAGCATTTTTAGTATTCTTTTGGATCTGAAAACGGTATGATTGGTTGTTGCCCAAATATATTCATAAACATTTTACAGGTATTTTGATCCTAACATAGTAGTACATATTTTGAGGTTTGACCTCTATTGTTTGTATGAGCAATGTGCACAGTTACACTTACTTATTTTCATAATTTTCTCTGAGAACATACATCAACAGTGAATTAAAATTGGCTTATTAACCTATGCTTTGACTGAAACATCCTTTTTACAGACTTTGTAAGTTATACTACACCACAGACGTGCAGAAATTATGTATATAATTATATATTATATAATTATGTATATAATTATGTATAAAATAACACTGATTTTTTATGTACTTTTAAGCAGATTTGAGTGTTTCTGCTAAACAGTTCTAGTTGAAAGCAAAAGGTTTCTGCTGAAATCTTCTGTAAAAATTGCCAGCAAGGCTAAAATTGTTTAGAGCTGCTGCATGAATTCAAATGCTGTTTTTTTTTAAGTTGTAGATCAAAACATGTCATCTAAATAGTTCAGTGTCTTTTTTAAATCAGCATATATCATTAAGAAAAAGAAGACTGACTTTTTTTAAAAAAAAGATGAGATAATTCATTTCAGTTAAAACAGACAATATTTATTCAAAGCTAGATTGAACACATACATGGCTATTATTTCATAATTAAAAACCATAATTAATGGTTGAATTATGTAATGAAGCCAGTATTTTTCTCCATTTGTAGGAATAGTAGATAAAATACCATGCCTGCTCTATGTTTATTTCATTTATGTCTTTCCAACGTAGCTATATTTTGCCATGGGCTGGAATAGTGTGTGCTACTGCAATGTAAATGTAAATGGTGCTTTATGTTTTCACTTCAGTACAGTATACACTTCAGTATAGTCTTTTTTACCCCAAAAAGACTATAAAACATCCATAACCAAGTGGGGATGTCAGGTGAAAGCAGAATGATGAATGCCCTCTATTTTCCTTTTTTATGTATTTTAATGACAACTGTGGTATTTTAAGAAGGAGATGCTTGCTCAGATATTACATAGTATCACAAAAGAATAAGAAGCTATTCCATATAAGATCATAATGAATCACATTTTTTCTTCATCTCAGTATTAAAACCGGCTAAATGTTTTTTCTCATCTCCTGACTGCTTTGGATAAATTTGGTCTCTCTTAACTTTTATTATGCTCTAGATTTTTGAATTAGCTTTTCATTTCTGATATTGTCCTACACACCCCAAAAAGGCCTTTAAAATCGGTTACATTTGCCAGTATCCAGGTGCTACATCAAAGTTTGTTCTTTCTGGTTCATTAGAGTATGATAAGGCTTCTTTTAGTCTTTGGAAATGAACTGATTGAAGTTAATGAACAAAAATAATTGGAAAAATTTCCTTTAGGATGGCATCCACTTGCTCCACTTCAAGTGAGGGAGGGAGCAGTGAGGGCTGGCTGCTCCACAAGCAAAGGTGAGCTGGGAGTCTTACCAAGCATGCCAGGGCAGGGTCCTCACCGTTCAGGATCTTGTCTTGACAATATGTGAATGAGGTGAGCAGGGCAGGACTGATACCAGTATGCAGGGTCAGCCTAGCACGCCAGATCATCAGTCAAATCTACAGTGGTGGAGCAGGTCCAAGGTCAAGCCAGGGAGCTAGTCTGAAGGCCAAAGTCAGCAAACAGAACAACTGATACATGGCTGGTCACAGGCATGGCTGCAACACAGCTCAAAAGGCAAAGAGCCTCAGCTGAGGTGCTCCCATGAGAAGGAGCACTTGATGTTTTTCTCAGCTCTTTCTCTAACAGCTTCTACAGTGGCTGAGTTTTCTGAAGCCTGACACTTGCATTATCAAAATTGATCCTGAGCTCAGATAGCCCAGCTCCCAAGAGGATCCGTGACCCTTATATTCAAATCATGTAGAGGAATTCACTCATTCACAGTTAATATAATCTGTTTTTCAGGATTTGAAGGTACTTACTGTGAAGTTAACAGTGATGAGTGCATCTCCCATCCATGCCAGAATGAAGGTCTCTGTGTGGACGGTGTTAACAATTACAGGTGAGGGAAACAGATAGCCAGTATGATACACTGCTGTTTATCATTTACCTGCTCTTTGCGTCCTTTGCTTGTATTATGTTTGCTGCCCTTCAGTGATATAATGCATCGTTTTTTTGTGATGGGTTTGACACATTACATATTACGTTACACTGAAAATCTTCTTGTGGTCAAAAAGGAACACACCATATATGTGCACCCAAGAATTTATTGTTAGGCTAATTAAAATCTTAACAATCTAATCACGTATATATGTAAGAAAGCTTACAATTAGCTAGCCCTTGTGTCTGTACAGCCATCCTCACAAAGTCTGTCTGGGTTCTGGGATCAGTGATTTCAGTCTTCCTCAAGAAGAACTGTCAGCATTTTCGCAAGTCACCAGCATTTGGAAGTGTCTGCCAGGAGGAAGTTTTATCGTCTTCAGTCTTGTACCTGCTTGGAGCTATTTTTATGTGTCTCCTTGCCATGATTTACTTCCTTTGCACTGCTTAGTAGCTTCCCGGGCCCATGTGGGCATAAGGGGCTACTGTTTGTAACACCACAATTGTCCCAGTGTGTCGTACCCTCACCATAGGTGCCAATCCCAGATCTGAAGCATCAGTCAGTTGGCTCCAGGGTAGGTCTCAAAACAAGCAAAAACCACCTCAGAGCAAGGCAAGCCCTGAGCCCCTGCACAGCTGGGTCAGCACAAAATCTATGGCCCTCAATTAATAACGGTAAAAATGTTATTTCCTAGGCTGTAATTACTGTACTTAGGAAGTTTGTTAAGTACAGTACATTCTAATGATCATAAAAGAAAAAAACATAATTTTGGAACCTTCTGATTTGTACCTCCCAAAATATGCCACATATTTTTCAGGAATCTTTTTATAGTAAACTGAAAAGTAAAACGGTGACATCCTTTTTGCTAGGTGCTCCTGCCAGCATGGCTTTACTGGGACACTGTGTGAGGTGGAGATTAATGAATGCTTATCAAGACCCTGCAAAAACAATGGAACTTGCCTGGATCTCATAAACAGGTTAGATACTACAGATAAATGAAGAAAAAAAATCCAAAATTTCCATATATGTAAAGTGTATTTTGCTGCATTGAGTTTTGGGTGGGACCATCAGCATATGACAAGGATTCTCTATTAAAATGGGGTAGGCAAATGTTGCTGGCTCAGCTATTTGTTTCTTACATCATCTGAGAGGAAAACAAGAGAAGTTGTTGTCACAACTTGTTATTTTGTTCCTTTTATTCTTTTTAATTTGGAATAAAAGTGAAATAGAAGATTTGGTCTTCAGTTAGATTGCTTTATCTCTCTTTTCAGTTTCCAACAATGACTGTTTCTAAGGTAAATGTTTACTAATAAAGTTAAGAGCAAATAAGAAAAATATACTGTATCTTGTGTTTGTATCCACAACACTACAGTTTTTCAGAGACTTCTGTCAAAATGTTACCTCTTACATCATTTCCTATAGGTTCAGTTAAAGTTATTGTGCACAATTTTCCTACTAATTAAAAAACAAAACAAAAGAGCATATTGCTGTGCTTGCTTTAGAAACACAGAAATGAGAGGAGTCTGTTAATTAATACGGATGGTGATTAGGGACCAGAGCTTGACATCGGAACATACCTATAGCTTCAGAATATTAGAATAGATCATGTTGTTTGCTTCTGTTGAGTTACCTGATTTTCTCTTTTATGAAGATTCCTCTGTAATTGTGCACCTGGATACTATGGGTCTCTGTGTGAGATGGATGTAAATGAGTGTGAAACTTTGCCTTGCTTGCATGGAGGAAGCTGCATCAACAGGCTTGGAGGCTATCAGTGTTTCTGTTCTCCTGGATTCACAGGTAACGGTCCATTCTGTACCACAATGGAGAGGGCTATTTCACAGGTTTTAAGTGTTTTTAATTTCATAGCAATGGCCTCAACTAAATCAAGGAAGAGGACACAGGATCTTTTGCTTATTGGAGGATAAATCAATATTAATTCAAACAGGACTTTGATCCAATTCTTGCTAAGCAGGTCAAGATGTTACTTACATTAAGTGTTGATTTATGGTTTCTTTAGTCACCCATACAACATACAAGGCCGAAACACATTTAAACAGAGATTGTATAGTGCAAAGTAAATCATTGTTTTTTGAAATCAACCAAAAAAAGGAAGTATTACCATAGATACAAAGTGAATTTTACAAACACAATAAAATGCTACCTTGTCATCTGGATTTGCACGTAACTATAGTAACACTTTGACTTTACTGACCTGTTGGACTGACCGTGTTGTTATTAGTGTTAATCTTTACATTTTTACAGAACTAATGACAAAATATTTAATGGGTAGAGATGTATTAAAATTTCTCTAAAGTGATGCTGACATTTCCTTAAATGCTTTATATGTAGCAGAACAATTCATGCTTAATGTTTTGATATATTCAATTTAAGCAACCTGAATACACTTGGGGTCATATGACTATGCTTGCAGAAATAGTTACAGTTGTCTGCCTCAAGTTGCATGATTTCTGCATATTTTCTGCATAAAATGATTTATCATACCCATTCCAGCCTGTGATGAATATCACAAAAGTCCATAAGACTAGAAAGGATTCTATTGTCATCGCCTTAACTGAGAGAATGTAGTTTGTCTGCAGAGCAAAGTACAGTTTAGGGAATATCAGTATGGTTATTTAACCTTCCATTTGTCACAAACTTTAATCTATATATCACTTGTGCAGTATTCTTCAAGTTTTTCTTGACATTTCAGCAAAATTTAGGAAAATGCATATAATTTTCTTGCCTAAAACTTTAAAAGCATTTTTTCCCAGAATTTTCTCTTCAGAAAGGGCTGTTCTGAATAATACTTCTTGGGTATCATAGAAACTTTGGTTCTTTAGTGGTGCAGTGATGCAGTGGTGCTGCAGATTTAAAATCTTAACTACTAGATTTTAAAACAATTATCTTCAGCTTTACATATATATTTCTGTAAGAATTCCCAGTTACATTTATGAAAGACATCTGTACTTGAAGGGCTTATGAGACTCCAGTTTGAAAAGGAACAAGCAATCTGCAGGTATGTTCTTTTCATGATTCTTCATTATTGACTAAGAAGGTTGACTTGAGTTCATTTCCCTTATATATGTAACCTACAAGGATAGGTGTTTTTTGTTTTCTTCTGTTTTTATATCAGCTATCATAGTTGTTTTCTGTTACAAGTAGTCATCTACTGATACAAATTCTTCATTCTTCAGTATGCTTATAAGGATAGTTGTTTATTATTTAGTGTTAATTATTTACTAACAAGGGCAGTGTGATATCCAAGTGACAAACACTGAAGCATTACTCAAAAATTAGTGATCGATAGCCCATCACTTGATTGCAACAAGTGATTTTTTTCACCCTTAAAGTACAATGTAGTGGACATTCACTATGGAATGTACCAGTTAGACAAGTCTGAAAGAATAATTCATCCAATGCAAAGTGTTTGGGATAATTAGTTGCTTTTAGACATCTGATGCATAATAAGGGTTTAAAGTGAAGTTGCAAAGCTGTATGTGCAACATCTTCAATTTCTTGTTGAAGGCAAAAACAATCTTGAAAAAGTTTAAAGTGTTAGTGGGCCCAGAAGAGAGTGAAAAGTAGTTTGATTTCAAAGCAAGGTCTTTCCAGAGCAAGACATCACTCGTCAGAATTACGAAGCAAACTTCAGTAAAATTAGATTGTATGAGTCAGACTGTCGGGAATATTCCACTTCAATATGCTGTGCTGTTGGGTGAGAATTAGTGAGTGGTTTAAGGCTCTGAGAACATACTAATGTTGGAGTCTTTTTTTTTTACTTCAAAAATTGCCATCTACTTTGTTTACTAATTATAAAACTGAGTAATACCTGAAGAGTAATATTGACAATTGGATTTCTGCCTAACACCGATACTTAGTCAAACACATTAATCCCTCCCTTTTCCATTATTTTTATGTAATGTCACCATATCAATTCTAATTGAAGATAATACTGTCTCAGTGGAAAATTCTATTTTTTATTACAGAGTTGTTTTTGTCATTTTATTAGCCAGACCTTCTGTTTCCTTAGGACTTAAGACACATCAGATTTCCAAAAAATAGGGTACATAGGGATTGTTAGTACTGGGAAGGAGAGCAGTGGAGGGTGTCATTTTAGACCCAGAAAGAACAGATTCAAGCTCAAAAATAATCGTATTTAATCTTGCTCAGAAACATATCAAATGCCATGTAATTTACTACACCTAATTATGAGATCAGATTACAGATAATGAAATGCAATATTTGAACATTAAGTTTTTCTTCTCTATGGAGAGTACATCTCTTTTAAAATTTTTGGCTTGTAAAGTTTCTAAAATGTGAAGTGATTGTGAAATATTCCTATTAATTACATTGAAACAGATACTGCAGAAAAATATTTTCAGTGCCACTGTGAACAAAGAGCATGTGCCAAGTGTATGTTTCCCTGACAAACATACAGAATTGTAAAGTAGTTCTCTGGTAGTTTGAGATTTTAGAATCTTCACCATTACAATACAAATAGCTCATAGCTGATCTTTCATATTTAAATTAACAATTTTTTTTTCGGTTTTATGTCACCTACACTGTTGAAAAGGTAGGTGTACTGTTTGAGAGTGCCAAGCTTAGGAATTACAAATAGTGAAAGAAAACACTTAAAATGAAAAATAGTAGTATTTAAGGTCTGAATTTGTAATAGTATAAGGAAACTGATTTATTTAACTAATTTAAAGAAACACATATTTCCACTCTCCAGCAATTTCATTTGTTTAGAAACAGAGTTGTAATTGTCAAGGACAACGTGCCTGTAAAGATATGTAATAGTGTGGATTGATTCAAATGATTATTTGAATTTCAGAAATGCTTAATTGTAGTTTTACAGAGAAAACTAATCATTGTTTGTAATTATTAAAATATTATGGATTTATAAATTTGAATGAAAACTGGAAAAAAATCACAATATATCAAATGGGTTAGGCCAAATTATGTAACTCTTTTCCATTTTACTTACAGAAACTTATTTTAAAACTACTATCTTTCACCAGACATTTTGAATATTTTTTCTGGCCATCATGTAATTTAGTGTCTTAAAGAAGGCAGTCTTTAGACACTGATCTCTGCTGTGTAGGCTCTAGAATTTTGACAGCTAATATATCTCTTAAAATAATGTGTTTTCCATAAATTTACCTTATTTTTTATTTATTTTACATTGCTCATCATTTTATTTCATTTTAAATAGCTGTTTAACAAAAATATTTTAAAAATAATTTATTAATATTTAAAACATATCTTTTCTTAGCACTGTTGAGGTAGGATCTGCTGTCTTGCAGCTCATGTATGCTTTTATGAAAAGTTACCACAGTTCAGATGACAAGTGCACAGATGTATCCTTTTTTTCAGGATTTAAGTGGCAGCAACAATGGTCTTCTTAACCCATAGAGATTGCTAGTAAACCCAGAAAATAAAACTAAGTGATCTGGGCATTCCAGAAACTTTTTTCCCTGGTAAGAAATGATAAGTAAAGTGACTTAATAAAGCAGTGTTATATTAGAAGGAAGAGAAAAGTAACAAAAGCATAATATAAAATAATCAACAATTTCTTAGACCTTCTAGAGATGGCTGCATTCCCTCTTCTGCCATATCCCTGCATACATGTAGTCATCCTCAATCAAACTGTTAAGCAAGGCCACATCAAAGCAGCAGATGACCTAGTAATATGAACTTTCTGTCTCCAGCTTAGCCCCTCTTGCTTTTTTTATTTGCTTTGGCTGGCCAATGTTGCTCCATGAATGAATATTGTTCAGTTCCACTAGGTACTCCAGCTCCATCTGACACTGCTGTTCTTCTACTTATATTTGCTCTTTAGCCACTGTATATATAGAATACACATCTTTGTTTCCCAAAAGGACCTTTGTAAACAGACATGTGTTGTTCCTTCAGATCTGTGATTTCAGCAAACTAAAGCTACAACCTGTCTCCTTACATTAGTGTGGCCACTCACTTCCAAGTACTCAGAAACGTCATTATTTTTTTCCAGTTTTACACGTACTGTTGCAACTACATCTGTCCCTTCAATTCGTAGTAAAGCTACTTTTAACTTTTCTGACATAATAAAGCATAAAAAGCAAGAGTCGGTGTTGGAAAAAGGTGCTTAAATTATGTGTCTGTGTGTCAAGAATGTGCTGTTTGTCTAAGCTCCCAATATAATCAGCAAAGAGACAGTACAGTCAAAGAATTCTAGCAACCTGTTGAGCTGTCAGACCATGACATCAAGATTTAGTTGCCTAAACACAGTTGTCTTTTACATTTCCCCCCGTGTATCCTATCTTGTCTCTAGCTGACCCTCCAGAAGGTCACGGGTTTCACATGGGTTCTAAATAACTGCAGGACTTGCACGATTGTATTGGAACCCAGAGGCCTTCTTATATGGCATGGTAAGCCAATTTTAGGTGACTTAATCCTTCCCTGAGTGCCTTTATTGTCGTCTGAATCAGTCTCTAAGTTCTCATGATTATTTTTATTTAATATCTGCAGACTATATGCAGACTTAGACACTCAGCTCATATGTAGATATTAGGTGTCTTCATATAAAACTAAAGAGAGAACTCATTCTACCTGTTGGACTCTTCTTCTCTCTCCCAGATGCCAGTTGAATACTTTTCCCTTTGGGGGCTTCCACTGTCTGAAACTGTCTGGATAGTCTTTGAGGACTCAGACTGAATTTACACTCTTGATTTATGCAGACAGGAATGGGAAGATGCAAATATAATTGAGCTACGAACAGATTTAGGACAACTAAAGTATTTGAAAAACTGATCAGTATAATTGGTCTGATTCTGGCTGAAATAATAGAGGCAGCAATGCAAGCACAAACATTTTGTCGGCCTTTTTTTTTTTAATAAAAAAATAAACAATTGAATTTCTCATTTGAAAATTGTGCTTTCTTTTAGAAAATAGCAAAAACAAAAGTTATGTTTAGGTTAAAGGAATGCTTTACTGCAGGTTAAAAAAAAGTCCTAGTAAATTCTCTATTAGTTTTTCAACTGAAAAAAATATTACTTCAGTCATACTCAAATCACTACATATGTAAGGTTGAAAGTAAAGAAACATGTACTTGCATTGTTCTGCAATCTACGGTAAAGATATTTCTCTTACCTCTACATTTGTGCATTAAATATTGTGCTGTGTTCATACTAAAAGCAGTAGGTTACTTAATAAGGAAATCATTCAAAAGGACAAGCAGAATTAATACGTTAACACTTATTATTCAACAACTTCAGACAAAAAAAATCATATGAAAAATTATCAATGCTACTTTCCATTTTGCTGGAAGACTATAGTTATTCTCATGTACATCAGATAAACTTATTTATCACAGAATCACAGGACCATTCAGGTTGGACAGGATCCTTTGAGATCATCTAGTCCAACTCACTGGTCAAGCAGGGTCACCTAGAACAGATTGTCTAGAACTGTGTCCACTTGGATTCTGAATATCTCCAAGGATGGAGATTCCACAGCCTCTCTGGGCAAGCTGTTCCATGCTCAGTCACCCTCACAACAAATATATGGTTCCTTAAGTTCTGTCAGGACCTACAGTGTTACAGTTAGTGCCACTTGCCTCTTGTCCTGTCAGTGGATGCTACTGAGGAGAGTCTGTCTGCCTCTTCTTCATCCCCCCCCATACTTCATCAGGTATTTGTACACATTGGTAAGATCCCTCTGAGATTTCTCTTCTCCAGGCTGAACAGTTCCAGCTCTCTCAGTCTCTCTTCTTCTGAAAGAGGCTCCAGTCCCTTAATCATCTTTGTGACACTGCTCTGGAGTTGCTCCAGTAGGTCCATGTCTTTCTTGTACTGGGGAGCCCAGAACTGGACAGCATATGCAGCCTCACCAGGGCTGAGTAGAGAGGAAGAATCACCTCTCTCCACCTGCTGGCAAAACTGTTCTTCATGCAGCCCCAGACACTGTTGGCTTTTTTTGCTGCAAGGGTACACTGATGGATCATGATAAACTTGTTGTCCACTAGGACTACAAAGTGCTCTGCAAAGAGGCTTTTCAGCCGGTTTTCTTGCAGAGTGTACTGGTTCATGAGGTTGTTCTTTCCCAGATACAGGACTTTGCATTTCCCCTTGTTGAATTCTTTGAGAGTCCTCTCATTCCTGTTCTCCAGTCTTTCTGAAGGGCCAAACAGCCATCTACAAACACTGAGGGTGCACTCCATTAGACTAAGTCAGTAAAGAAGATGTTGAATAGTACTGGAGCTAGTATCAAACTCTGGGATACCCCACTAGTGACTGGCATCTGGATGGACTTTGTGCCACTAACCATAAACCAGTGGGTTTTCAATCCACCTCACTGTGCACTTGTCCAGCCTATATTTTTTCAGCTTGTCTATATCAATGCCATAGGAGACAGTGTCAAAAGCCTTAATAAAGTTTAGATAGACAACATCCACTTCTCTCCCTTCATCCACCAAGACAGCCTTCTATGGTGATGACTATCAGGTTGGTCAAGTATGACTTCCCCTTTGTAAATTCACATTGGCTGCTCCCAATCACCTTCNGCACTTGTCCAGCCTATATTTTTTCAGCTTGTCTATATCAATGCCATAGGAGACAGTGTCAAAAGCCTAATAAAGTTTAGATAGACAACATCCACTTCTCTCCCTTCATCCACCAAGACAGCCTTCTATGGTGATGACTATCAGGTTGGTCAAGTATGACTTCCCCTTTGTAAATTCACATTGGCTGCTCCCAATCACCTTCTTGTCCTTCATGTGTTTGGAAATGCTTTCTAGGAGGATTTTCTCCATCATCTTCCCAGGGACTGAGGTGAGGGCTGATCTGCGGCTGAGGATCTGTCCAGCCCCAGATCTTCCTTCTTACTCTTCTTGATGTTAGTGACATTTGCTTCCAGTCTTCAGGAACCTCTCCCAGACACCATGACATTTCAAAGATAGTAAAGAGTGGTCTCATCTTGACATCAGCCAGCTCTCTCGGCACTTGTTGGTGCAACCCATCAGGCCTCATGGACTTATGCTCTAATTTAAGTGCTTAGAGGCCTGAGATTCCTGAAGGCCAATTTTCCTGAAGGCCGGGACAGAGAAGCTTTTGAGTACCTTAGCATTTCCATGTCATTTTTCATGAGTTGCCCTGCCTGATTCAGCAGCAGTCCCATATTTTCCCTAGTCTTCCTTTTGCTGTTTATGTACTTGTAGAATCATTTGTTGTTGTTCTAGAAATCCTCTTCCAGATTAACTGCTGGTCAGCCCTGGCTTTCCTCACCTTATCCCAGCAAGATCAGACAGCAACTCTGTACTTCCATGGGCCACCTGATCCACCTTTTGCCTCTTGTACTCTG
The DNA here is from genome assembly GCA_013399115.1 of Anseranas semipalmata. Classification (NCBI taxonomy): domain Eukaryota; kingdom Metazoa; phylum Chordata; class Aves; order Anseriformes; family Anseranatidae; genus Anseranas; species Anseranas semipalmata. The sequence goes on from VXAA01000919.1 coordinate 41,533, forward strand.
TTTTTATGTCAGTTTTATGTTCAGTTTGGAGCTCCTTGCAGGCCTCCTGCTGCCTTTGCTTGTGTGGAGAGTTAAACCTTGGCTGGTAACCAGGTGCCCAGCCTTACTACTCTCTCATTCCCCCTCCTCAGCAGGACAGGGGGAGAAAGTAAGATGAAAAAACCCCTGTGGGTTCAGACAAAAGCAGGGTAATAAAATAAATTTTAATGTGCAGAAGCAAAGAAAAATTCTCTACTTCCTGTCAGCAGGCGATGTCCAGCCACTCTCAGGACCTCAGTACGCATAGTGGTTCCTTTGGAAGACAAATACCTTACTAATGAATGCTCCTCCTTCTCTTCACTTCTCTTAGTTTTTATTACTGAGCTTGACATCATGTGGTATTTAATATCCCTTTGGGCAGTTTGGGTCAACTGTTGCAGCTATGTCTCCTCCGAGGCTCTTGCCCACCACCAGCTTCTCTGGTGGGTATACATTTTGGGGATCGTGTTTTGGGTTTTGATATCTAAAAGGGAAATCAAAGGAAAATCAAAGGCTATTTCACAGATTTCATTATGGCTTGATAGGTTAATAAACCTCTGTTATAGCATCTGAAAATACAGTGCAAACAAGTGGAACTCCTGTGACTCTTTATGGAATTTTAAATTAAATGGAACATAATCAGCATTTTAAAATTAAAAGCAAAATAATGAAATATAATCAATGAGTATAGCTATATCTTCATTATCAAATCAATTAATGTGATGTTGCATTCTGAATGTGCATTGGTACACAATTATGTAAAAAAAAAAACACAAGAAAAAAATTACATACATATATATTCTGAGTTTTATAGCAAAAAACTATTATCTAAATCATTAATATTACTCTTCCTTCAGCTGTGCAATATAACACAGTAATAGGAATAAGTAATTAAACATAATGTATGATGATCACTTACCCTTAAGGTCTTTTTCATGATTGAGGTGTTAATCATTTTTTCTTTACAAATCTTACCATTTGAACAACCTTATGTCAAAGTGCAATCCAGATGATTCAGACATGCATCAGAAGAAATATTTTTCATGTTCATGAAAAATTATTTTATATTGAAGTATAAACGATAAGTGTCTGGGTCACCAAGTCTGCTGCAGAATGAATTTAATTAGAATACAGGTTTTTTGGCTAGAGAATTTTTTTGGATGTTGCCTAATTGCTTCTTTCGAAAGGACTTTAGGATTAGCAAAAGTCCTTACTGCATTCATTGTCAGATTTACTAATTTTCAAGTCTTTGTTTTGTGTTTTTTTTTTTTTTTTTTAATCTTGAGGTTAACTAATTCTATCTTAGAATTAGTTAGTCACCAGCTGTGAGATGCCCACCCAGCAGCCCTCACTCCCACTTCTCAACAGGACAGGGGAAGAAAATAAAGTGAAAAAGCTCATGCGTCATGATAAAGACAGGGTCACTTAGCAGTTACCATCAAGGGCAAAACAGACTGAACTTAGGCAAAATTGATTTTATTGCCAATTAAAATTGATTTTTGGATGGCGAGAAGCAAAGAAATTAGAACAAAACCTTCTTCCCATCCCACACTTCTTCACTGGCTCAACATCATTCCCTGATTCCTCTACCACCCCCTTCCCAAGCAGTGCAGAGTAATAGTGGGTTGCAGTCTGTTCATAATGGTTCCTTTCTGCTGTTCCCTACTCTTCACACTTTTCTCCTGCGTGGATGTTCTGCACTGATGGCAGTCCTTCCAGATAATCCCGGGAATGGGCTCTACCGTCATCTCCTCCATGGAATGCAGAGGAATCTTTGCTCTGGTGCCTGAAGCACCTCCTCTCCCTCCTTCTTCTCCAACCTTGGTGTTTACAGAATTGTTTCTCACACTTCTTTTTTTCCCCTCAGTACTCACTCTGCCTATGCAGCCAGAACAGAAACCAGGCACCCACGGTTAAATTACTGTGTCCAACCTTTAGCCACCCAAAGCCACTTTTTGGATGTAACCTTTTGATGATTTTATTTTAAGTCTTGTATTTACAGCTTCAGCAGCAGGAGAAGATAGACTGGTACATATTTTCAGTTTCAAAGCGGTGAAGTTACTGAACAACTAAGAATCCTGATTGTAAGAAAGAAAAGTCTCTATAGTGCATGCAAACTCTCTGGTCATTAAGGAGATAAAGTCAATAACTACCTAATTTTTTTCTACAAATTATGTTCAAAATACGTGATGCTACAGCCCATTCATAATGAGTGTTTGGCAACAGCAACTCTCACTGTGTATATAAATTGAATCTGGTGATTATTAACTTGGATGACAGTACACTCTCCTTGTTTAGTAAAATGTAATTGTTTTGGGTTACAGATCTATGCCTTTAGGGAAGAAAATCTTTGTCTTTTGGCAACGAATGTCTAAATGTAAAGTGTTTTTTCTTCATGTTCATTACTGTATAATTTGTCTGTAGTAATTCTAAGGCAATTTCATCAATGTGCTGTATAGTTATTATTGATCTTCAAACAGAACCATCTTCTCTTTTTGTATTCATAGGAGTAAAAGAGGAGTACAACAAGCTCTGGTTCTTATTTTTGACTGCTGAAGAAAAGCAATGTGTTATTTATGAGTAACATCTATGTAGAAGGTACCACATTATAAGAAGGATACTGTGCTCATGCAGTCATGTACATGTTAGGACCTACATGCATTTTTCATTGTACCTGTTGCCTAAAGCAATCACTGACTGGGAGAAAATCTCAATTTGATTCTCTCTGACTTTCATCCAAGTTTTCCCTGCGCGTTCATGGAGGCCACTAACTGCAACAGTATTGATAAAGAGTTTTGAATCACTTCTGCACAAAGTACTGTTTTTGCATACATCACTCCGTATTGACCAGAATGAAGTCTTGAATCTGATTCTTGCACATAATGTAATATTACGGTGATGCCTCCTCTCCCACATCATCTCTCCATCTGTAGCTGGTCTATTAAATATTTATACTAAGTGTGGAAAAAAAAAAAAAAGAAAGATTTTCAATACAAAATATCCAGTACAATACACAATATACAATATATGCCGTGGGAGCATTCTGCCAGTTTATCTGAAACATTCTTTCTCCATATCAAGGAGATTTAAAAATATTTGGAGACAGTTTTTTAATTCCTTAGTGAAAATGGAGGAAGGTGGTGGCTTAGATTCCTTTAGCTGACAACAATGAGTATACTGTAGGTACGTCACAGGTCAAGATTTCCCAGCTAGACTGAATGTAAAAAGAAAATTTTAACTGGATCAGCATGGTGTCAGCCCCCGTCTAATTCATTGTCTTGAGAGGCATGTCAGTAAAGCCAGATATAATGCCATACTAACATGGCTAAAGTGCTTTTGACCTTCCAGAGCTACTGCTTTGCACTAATTTCTTAGGGACTCTAACACTCTACTGCATTATGCTACCTAGACGTGTGTGGATTGTTCCTTCCTCATTTTACAGGCTTCTGAAGTCCTTGGGTACCTTTCCTTCCCTGTGGATTTCATGGAAAGATTGGTTGCCTCAAAGTTATGGATTTTGCTGAGGTTGCCAAGTAGAATACTTAAATTTAGTAGCTGATATGCTACTAGCTCAGTACAGAAATAACTTACTACATGGCAGCTTTTGCAAGTAAATGTGCATGAACCTTAGTCCTCAACAAGTGCAAGGTCATTTAAATTAGCTTAACTGTAATGATGAAACCTTTCACTGAGGCCTGAGCTGATCTTCCATAGCTTGTTTCTATGTCTGAGCCCAGATTTTGCTTGTCTGTGTCTAGGGTGTTTTTAATATCAGAAAACTATAATCTCTGGGATGAGTGATGCTAACTCTCGTATTTTGGATGTTGATGCTAGCATGGACAAATCCTCTAGTCTGTGTCCAGGCTTTCCTGCTAAGGAGATCAATTCCCGGGCAGAGTTTGTGTCAACTAGTATTTATACATTGGGAATACTTAGAGGGTATTGAAGAAATGGAAGGTTGAAACGAAGTTTACTGTATTCCTGCTGTGACTTAGCTAACAGAAGGTACGCTGTTTGTCCAAGGAGTCAGCAGGAAAATGTGACTTTCCATAAATACATAAATCATGAGAACGATTACTAAAAGTTTTGAACCTCTCTTCTGTTAGTAATTTCTGCTGACTGGAACATTGACACCGTTCTTGTTAGTTTTATTTTTCTTGCCACGAAGTGCTACTACTACTACTACTAACAGTTAAAAAAATCCCTTCCTCCAGTAAACCATCACAAGAACAGAATCACTATTAAACATTTTATCCTAATTATTACTAATTATGGAAGTGCTGCTGTGAAGTTCTATGTCATGTTTTTGATCATGATACTATATATAGCACAAGTATCTTTCTTAGGATACACGCATATTACTTAACACAACAGAAACGTTTTATAAAACTGAGATAGTCCACAGCTAAACAAATTGAAAATTATATTCTAATTTATCTTCTCATAAATATAATCTATCAGATTAGTGTTTCAGGGTAAAGCAGATGACGAGTCCTTCCCTGAGGATTTTTTGAGCTGCTTGAAATGCAAAATTTAAGGGATAGGCCTATCCAGTGAGAATATCTCAGAGCTTATGGTCAAATTATTAGATCTTATCTGTTATGGTAAGCAATTAGGTGAGAATTTAAATTGTCTAGGGCTTCTGGAGCCAAAATTAGTGCTTCACATTATACCCAAAAGAAATTGGAAAAGCCCTGATGCAACTGTTAAGAGACTTGATGTATGGTAATACAGCTGTTACTCCTAGCTTGGGAAGTCGCTGGACTTTTCAGCAAGTCTAACTTTGGAGGGGTCTTTGAATGTATTCAAGTATGCTACTGTGAATGTGCTAAAGGAGTTTCTATTCTGTAAGAGTTAGCAAGGCCCAGGGGATTGAACTCTCAATTTCCACACAAATTGCTCTGCTACAGATACTATGAAAAAGGAACTTTTAAGCAGCTTTAATGCTAACACCAGAGAGGAACATTATGCATTATAATGCCAGTCTATTCTTCTGTGATTCTGCAGTATTTCTTTGAGCTTTCTATAAGTTATAAATGTACTTAAAGTCTAAATCTTCTGTATTAAATTATTGTAGTATTTCTAAAAGATGTTACAAATGAAATAAGAATATTTTAATAGTGACTTCTGATGGTGTTTTTTTTTACTAGGAACTCAAAAAATGTCATGACTGGGAACAGTTTAGATAAAAACAATTCGTCGTTTAAAAACCTGTGGATGTTTCAATCAGTCACAGCAATAAATAACTAAAGGAATGACTGCTGAGGGAGTGTTTCACTTAGCAAAGCTCAGCATGCTATATGTTAGAACAGTTACTGTAGAGTTGTGCTTCTTCGTATTTCTGAACAGCATGGCAGTGATAGCATCACGGATCTTTTAGGTTCTCTAAAGCTGTCTTTGCCAGCAAGATGTCTTATCCTCAACAAGATTCAGATAAGTAGACGACTTCATAGAAAGTATTTTGTTCACTAAAGTAGAATGGGTTAACCTTCCATGCTAAGAATCTAGTAGTTTTCCTAGCAGTTCTATTTTTTGTTCCTAGTTTGTAATGAAAAAATGTGTGGGGCAGCTCTCTGGGTCTCGCTGATGACATGACTTGGATCTGTTTTATTTCCCTGCAGTCACCCTAAAATACCGTTCTTCAAAGTTCTCATTTGACATAAAATAGTAAAGGTGTTGTTCTACAGTTTTTTTTTATATATATATATTTTTTTTTTCATTTATATTTGTTGTGCTACTGCTACAGTATTTAAATGAACCAAACATCATTGCCTAAATATACTACTCAAGGCATACCTGTATTCTAAATATTACATTTTCTTATTACATTGAGATTATTTCCTGTTACTGTTTCCAAGTGTCTGTACTTCTTGCTTGCCTGCATGGAGTCTCAGTGTGTGATTAGCATCCATCTAAAAGGAATAAAAGCAGCCTACCTTCCTTAGAGTTGAATTTGACCACATAGTGTTATTAAATAGCACAATAAATTTGAAAATGACAAGGCTGCAATGGAATTCGTGTTGTTCACAAGTAATTTTGTATGTAACCATTCTCAAATTCTTGTTGTCTTGTCATCTGTTTCCATGACCCATTGCATGCTTTTGATCCCGTGCATTTTGCTGTCTTACCAGGTCAAGCTACTGGGGCAATTTCATTTTGAATAAGAACAATTAAGGTTGGAAGGGACCTTGTGAGCTCTCTATCCCAAACTCTTGCTGAAAGCACTGTTAGCCATGGGGTCAGACCAAGAAGCTCAGGGCTTTGTCCGGTTGGGTCTGGAAAACCTCCAAGGACAGCATTGTTCTCATTTCTGATGGTACATTTAAACTTTAATGTGAATATTACGTTACGTTAGTAGTAGTAATTGTGATTCCTTGTGTACCAAGAAGAGAAAGACACATTGAGTTTTTAGCCATAATGTGTACTCTGACTTTTATTTTCACTTGAGTATAAAAATGCATACTTCAGTTTTAAGTGGGAATATTAGCAGACTACATAAAATATGCCTCGTAGAGAAGACAATCAAAAGCTGTAATAATAATCATAATATTAGTATATTCTGGAGGCATTCAGGTTATAGAGTGATAAGGAAATAAATGTAAATATAATTTTTTTATACCAAACTATACTCATATTGTTTTAGAATGAACATCCTTTTTTGATACCTTTACCACATAGTTAGTAAAGCTCTCCAATTTTCCATTAGTTTCATTTTATTTCTGAGCTGTATTTTGTATTAGTGTTAAAATTAAAATGGCTAGTAAACAGCACCTATGCTAGATAAAACATGAGCATTTCTCTAAGACTGTGTGTGTCTGTTCATATGAGCATATATACACACAATAAATACAATGTAGATACAGTATATATGCAATACAATATAGTAATACAGTTCAGTATGGAATCTTTTTTCCCATACTGAACTGTATTAGTTGTAATGGAAGAAGATGCTTTGCTTCTTAGAAATTTCAGTCTTTTGGTTACAGTTATCTTTTAGTTTTAAAAGTTTTTCCTTAGTTTTAGTAAAGGAATTGTTCGTACTAAAACCCATGTTCTTAAAATCAAAGTTAAAATGTCATAAATATTGAATTGATATTTGCATCCTGCTTGGCTGCAGTGCGACCTACTCTAGCAATATTGACAACTATGACATTTTGCTCATGATGTTTTGAGTGTGACATGATGTTCAGACAAGAATTAATAGATTTTACTTGCACTGACCTCAGGTTTCTCTTGTTCTCCATCCCTTTCTGTAAGTTTCTTATCTATGAACTGAATCTTAATTCTAAACTGTGATATCTTTAGGTCTAGCTTTATTTTATCATTCTGCAGTCCAATAAATAAGATTTCTGCCCTTATCAGAGGAGGCCCCGGCTGTGTGCTGGCTGGGTTTTGCTGGTTTAACCCCTGTGCCCAGGCCTGGTGGCTGCTGCTGCCCTGCTTTGGCTCCAGCTCTGGGCATCACACCACCACCACCAGTCTCAGCCTGATGAACCACAGCCCGTTGTGTGCCTGGGGTAGGGGACCACAACACCAGTGGAAAGGAGCAGGTACTAGCAAGGTTTTTTTGGGGGGGCTTTTTGGTATAACCATTTTAACCATATTAATATTGATGCTTTTTGGTACTGATAATAGACTGTCAGACTGTTAAAACATTAATAGGACTGTCATTGAATTCTGGACTTTCTCTGAATGGTGTGTTCCTTTTCACCTAGCACAAGATTATTGATGTTTAAATTTGTACCATTTTTAGTAGAAGGTGTTGAGATCACTAAGATCTGATGCTCGGTCTGATGCTCTCTATGACTAGGCAGAACAAAAAGCCAAGAAGGAATTCCCTTATGTAGATTGCTTCTCCTGATGCTGCAATCTAGAGTTCAAATATCTAAATATCAGACAGTGAATGCTACCGGTTTGTATTTAATCCATATGTTTTGTGCATTCACTTTAAAATCAAAAGTATAGATACGGTCCTCAAAGGCCATGCCTGATTACCTCAGATCCAAACTTGATATTTAATGAAAAAGAATGTCTTAAAAGTTTTAGACCAAGCAAATTAATGTGTATTTAAATTAATTATGGTGTTTTCCTGTTGTCTAATCTTACCTTGTAAAGTTCTTTTCACTTTCCCATCCTGAGTTGATACCAAATTTGTCTAAACAAAGAAAAATATATTCACTTCAAAATAGTTAGCAACCACGCAATTTTTCTGCAGTCAGCAGCAATTTAATTTGACTTAATATAAGGAAGATGAAATAATTCCCTGAAATAAATCTATTACTAACACGAAGTACAACAGAAATAGAAAATCTAAATCTCTAGTGTTAATCACTAAGCTATACTAAATCTTCCTTAAGATGACATCAACAAAATCAGGCTCAGCAGCCTTATCAGTGCTAGTTTTTCCTGCAGCGTACATAGAAAATGTTTGTTACAGTTTATTTACTCAAAATGGGCTGGATGAAGCAATGCTAAAATGATGTTGAAAAAACATTATGCTGTTCACAAAATTAATGTCCCTATGACACAATGAGCATTAGTTCTTTGCAGTCAGTTACTAATTTTAAGATGCAATATATTGTTAGATTTGTAAGGCGGTGGTTTTAGAATATGATGATTGGTGTATATGGTATCAAAAGTTAATTTGTTGGAGATGGAAGACATTCTGCTGGAAAATGTGTTCTAAGGAGACTAAAACATTTATTTGCAATGAGGCTTTGTACGTGTGTGTGTATTCAGAAAATGTATTTATTATAGAAAGTATTTCCAAAGCAGTGGAAATAAAATTATAACTGGTAGAAATTATAGATTCTTTGATGTCAGATCATATTATTTCAAGATCTATCTTCAAATCTTCCTATAATTGGTAAAAGACCTGAATTTTTCACCTAGTACTTATCACAGCTTGTTCTTTAATTATGCAATGCTATTAAATTTATATTTCCATATACCAGTTTATCTTTATATAGCTTTTGATCTGCAGTAGCTCAGCTGATACGTTTTTTTCTCTATATTACTTTCTTGTTTTTTTCTCTTGTGCAAAAAGTCAGCTAAGAATGATCATTGATCATTCTTGATAGTGATCAAGAAGGGAAAAGATGTTTGAATATGTTTCCTATCTCTATCCAAATTAAGATTTTGAAGCTGGAAATAACTACCAATGTTAAGTACTATATTCTAATGTCCTTTCACAACTTCTGTTGATAATTTGTAATTGTTTACAGTTTGTTGTGGTTTAACTCCAGTAGGCAGCTAAGCACCACGCAGCTGCTCACTCACTCTTCTCCCACCCCCAGCTGGATGAGGGGAAGCGAATCAGAAGGGCAGAAGTTAGAAAACTCATAACTTGAGATAAAGATGGTTGAATAAGGAAGGAAAAAAAAGGGGGGGGGGGGATCCACAACCAAAGGAAAAAAAAAGAAGTTATGCAAAACACAATTGCTCATGACTATAGAATTTCCCAAGTTGGAAGGGAAACACAAGGATCATCATCATGGCTCCACACAGGACTACCTAAAAATCAAACCATATATCAGACCGCATTGTCCAAAAAGCGTTTGGACTCTGACAGGCTCTGCCGTGACCACTTCCCTGGGGGATCCCATTCCAGTGCCCGAAGAACCTACATCTTTTTCAATATCTTATGTAAATTAGTATAGTGTGTTAATTTACTGTCCCATTCAATTTTCAGGTATGCCCTCAGCAGGCAATTGTTCTTTAGCATACATTTGTTTTTCTTTTCCTTGTAGCACATCCTTGGCTTCATTCATACACAAGATTTTGTGTTTCCTCCTCTCTTTTCTGTACTAAAACATAGCCACCTGCTATAAATCAATAGCCTGAATTTTTGATCTCCTGAAACAGCACTCAAATCTCTTTATCATCTCTTAAAAAAAAAGAACTGAAGTGGTCTATAAATTATCATCTTCCTCAGTTTTTAGCCCTAAAAATCGAATAATTTTATATTTAGTATATAGATTTTTAGGTGTATATGTGTATGTTCTTATAATGTCCTCTTATAAGTCTAATATGAAGAAAACCAACCAGAATATATACTGTGGTTTCAAAAATTAAAGTGTTTTTACTCTCAGAAGTGTGACACAGCCACAATATTTGAATACAAAAGGTTAAAAAAATGCCAAGGTTATTTACCAGGAGGGAGAATCTGGAGATTATTACAGGAATTTTTTCTAAAAAATGTTCTTTGCTGTCTAAGAAACTGAAACTTTCCAAATTTATGCTTGTTGTATAAAGGAACCAAAAAAGCATCTTCAAGTAATGAAGCTGAATAGCTGAATGGTTTTAAGTGAAATAAAAAACTGCATGGACTACAAACTTGGATTTCCAGGGCATGAGCACATCAGTCCTAAGTCGTAGTCAAAATGCAAAAATATGTAGAAAAACATTAAAGCAGTTAATACTCGGATGTAAGCTTAGAGACCATTCCTAAGAATGCTTCTGCATGCCAAAGATCACATGTAAGTCAGTGGTGTTTTGGTGTTTATTGTGTGGTCCATTCTGATGTCCGATTTCTGCCCTATGCTGTTGAAAGGCAGAGGGTCTTGAAGAACTCAAGTTTTGCAACTAAGAGTTTTCATAAAAATACTTTTAGGATCCACAGCTATTTCAGTCTTCCTCCTTTACTGTCCCGAAATCCTTACAGGATCAAGTCTAGTGTCTGATTTTTCTGTTGAGTACACTACAGTTCGTAAAAACTCAGTTAGATGTTGGGAGAATGTGTTTCCAGGGGAAGGAATGCAAAAATGCACATTTTTTTTTTTGACAGAGGGCTGAGACTAAATGCCCAGTGATCAGAAGAGGAAAAGATTCTAAGTTGGATGAGAAGTTGGTGGGAAAAATCCTTGAAGACAAGAGACGGGTATTTTCTTACTTGGGTTTACAGTTGAAAAGCTGCAAGTCTTGATGGAAGACGTGACAATCTTTTTATTAGGATGTAGATAAGGAACACTGCAAGTGAGATGCAAGAAACATGAAAGGGTGAGGCATCTCCAATTAATAAAGTGTGCTGAAGATAAAAAAGGCATTGGAAAAAGGCTGCTGAGTTTTCTTTATTAAGGTATGAGACAGACAGATCCTTGATGAATGTGAAGGAGTAGGAGGAGAATAGCTGTCACCCTTTCTTAGTGTTCCTGTTACTACTTCACGCTCTTGTTTTCTGACATCTATGCCATCTGCATACATTTCCTTGCCATCTGCAGCACTCTGACACATTGGGGAGCCCCTAGGTTACCATTAGTATCAATAATCACCCAAATGTGGCATGTATGGGATAATTTTCCCTTTTCTTGCATGAGCAGAGGCACTGTTTATAGCATGGTAAGTACAATCTGCAAAGCAGAGCTCCAGGAGCTTCAGCCCCGTGTGCCTGAGCACCCCTGGCACAGTCACAGCTGAGAAACAGAACTTGCAGGCGATGTTTAGGTCAAATGCTAGTTCTGTGGTATTATAGTCTGCCTCTCACACCAGCTTTGCAGAATATTTGGATGTATTATAATGTTTATACTACAGCAAGAAGGTTTTTATTAAAAGTTTTCATACTTTCAACAAGAATTGAAAAGAAGGCAGGTTTCAGATTAAATGACAGTCAACATTGGAAGAGGATGACAGACTGTGTAGGTTACAGTCATGAATGATTACCAACCTTTTTGTGTCTACAAAGTGACAAATTACAAATTTAGTGTGTTTTGCTCTTGGAAATAATTTACATGATAATGCCTGTTTATAATGGAAGGGATTCATCCAGTGAAGCTAAGGGATTAATGCCAGGGACATATTTGGCCCAATTTGTTCAGACAATGTTAGAATATGGGTGCTGAATTCAAAGAAGAAATTTTAGCATGTGAATATAAATTATTTTCTATAAAAACTTTCAAATATATTTTTCATGAGTGCATTTTAGCAAGAACATTTGAACTACCTCCTACTATTTATGAATCTATTTTCTTTGTTAGAACTAATACTTCAAAATAACTTCAATTTTTATTTAATTATCTTTCCTGTGTTACAGGTATTCATTTTCATCTTTAAGCCTGTTGTACCAGTAATCTCTATAATGATTATAGTCTGTATTCACAGCAAATCTCACAAATTCCTTTCAGGGTGGGAAACACAAAATGGACTTGTACTCTACGTCTGAAACATTAACACTAGCAAGAATAAAAAGTCCATTTTGTCTATAAATATTGCTAAAGCTTTCCTAGTAAGGACAGAATATGGAGATAGCACTAGGAGGCATTTTTGTTCCTTCCTTCAGATTTAGTCTTTCTTGGCAGAATCTAATCTTAATTACATCTCATGATACCTATTTTTTAAAGAAACTTAAGCACAAAGTTACACTTCTCTAGCTTCCCTTTTATTTTTTTCCCACAATGCAGAAATTCATTGGAGGGTAGTGTGCACTTTTTATCATTTTTGGCTCGTAACCAGATTTTCATTAGTGGCACTTAATCACTCATTTGTGCATGATTATTTTTGGGGAGTTTGGCTATAGCACTTTCTCTTTTTTTTTAATTTATGTACAGTCTGACTCAACACTTCAAAATATTTATCTTCTCTGTTAATAGTCATTTCATATTGAATTATTTCTCTCATTACAGATTTTTTGGAATTTACTGTAGCACCATTTGAAAACTCTAGTGTAGAAACAGTGATTAAGGAAAAGCAGAGGTTATGTTGTTGAATTCCAAGGAATCTAAAACAAAAGAAGTTGAAAGTAGTGAGCTTGAACAACCTCATATTATTCCCTGCCTGAACATCACTTCGTGGATACTTTAGGAATTTTGGTGCCTTTATTTCAAATGCGTCTAGAGATTAAAGACCCTTTGTGACCTAGCATTGTCTTAAGGAAAGATCAGCGTGAAAGGTGCTGTACAGTGTATCACCATATTTGGACAGAAATGAAGGAAGATTACTGTGAAATTCCTGCCAGACTCAGAGGTGTGGGAGAACTGAGACTGAGAAGCAAATCTTTGTTTAACAAAATATTTAAGGACTCATACTTATATTCCAAAAACTGCTATACACGCTACAAAAAAAAAGAACTTGTAGATGTACAAAATGTGGAGCAAGCTGCATTAAACATAATGATGTTTATAATAAACATAATGATGCTGAGATTAGGAGCAGGCTTAATTTTCCTGAATTTTAGTCCTTTAAAAACTAGGCAGCTAGTCCAAATTGTCCATTTAATTTCATTCTTCATTCATTGCCACCTCTAGGTAATTCAAGATAAGTGCTGTCTGAGACAGATGATACAGGTCACCCTTTGAGGCTTCTTCTCTCTTTATCCATTGTAAAGGGAGTATAGACACCTTAAACTATCTGCATACTTTTTAATTAGTTAACATTAGTGGGGATGTATCAGACTGACTTCCCTAACATAGTATTATCTGAATTCTACTCTGGTTCCTTCACTGCCCCGTGGAAGTTTAGGAATGGACAGATACATTGTCAGCTATAATTTCAACAAAATTACATATATGTAGAAAATAATTTCAAAAGTTTTTCATCTTGCATAAACATACCTTGTCTAGAATACTAGAAATAGTTATTTTCTTCAGTTTAGGTAGTTACTCTGAGGGTTATTTTTTCATTAATTCATTATGAATATTTTACTTGATTGTCTGAGAGGAGGTATGCAGGCCTTTGCAAAAGACAAGAGACCATATGATAGAAAAACATTTCTTTGTGTTAATAATTTGTATGACTAGTTCTAATTTGGCACTTTAATCAGAATTTTTCCTTTTTTCATAATCAACCAAGCAACTGTTGGTGCAGTATAATGGAAGTAATGTATTGAATACTTCCAAGAGCTGCAGCAGATTTGATTGCAGTTGTATGGCCTTTTAGTGACATGTTCTCTTTCATTATGACTATTAAATATATGAAGTTATATCTAGGATGAACCTTTTAATAAGTTACAGGAAAATCTCTTCATATAATGTATATGTTGAATACTTCTCCACAATTTGATAATTCTGAGTATGTAAATAGTATTTTTTTTAAAGAAATACTGCAATGACTCCTGTTTTCAAAACTCTCTGAGGTTATAATTGCAAGTTATACTAATGAAAGGAAGATGTAAAGTATATTTTTTCCCAATACATCTTGTCTTTTGAAACATAATTTTTCTAATCATTTATTAACACATTAAATTATGCACTGAGTCTTCTTTTCCCATAATCAAGTAATGGATTTTCACTACATTGCCATTGCATTCATTGAGCTGTTCAAGCAAAAATTAATTCAATGGCATTGTGGTAGTAGATCAATGTAGCATAAGTAAGGGTAGATTAGGAGCTGAATAACATAACAGAATCTATTCAATTTCACGATGTTAATCATCTAAAGGAGCTATAATTTTTTTCTTTTTGAATAGATTATGCATTAATGGCAGCATATCTGAATATGGAAGTATTATCAATGATTAACCTTTAACCCTTAATCTGTCTTTCAGAATCAATGTATCAATATGTGTCAAGTCCTTCAAATGAAAGGTTGTAACCATCTATCTCAGCCAGCCTTCTCTCGGGATGATTATAGACAAATCAAATTTAATTAGGTGATTTTGGAATCTGCTACTGGTATATTTCTGAACTAATATTTAAATATCTTATTAGCAAAAGTTTGTTTTTTTAAAAACAATTTAATTTGATGTCAGGTTTATTTCCTTCAGTGACTATGTTAAGGAGAGGATAGATGATAGCAGCAATGAATGTCATCAGTATGAATGAATGATATTGGATTATTTATGAAGCAAACTATTTTGAATAATAAATTAACTTAGAACAGCTATTGAACAGAACTATTGTAGGATGCTGTTTTTTTTTTTTTAAGATCAGAAATGTCTGTCTTAAAATTCATAGGAACACTAACTCTAATTTCTGTAATTATTGCTGCTTTCACATATCTCATTATGAAAAGCAAATCAGAATATTTGAACTGAGAACTTTTAATTCTTAAAATACAGATTTAGACCTACTAAGTAACGTGTGATTAACGAGGAGAATAAGTTTCTAAAGATAAGCCCTATTGTTTTCGTAAGGGTACATAGCACAAAAAAAAGTAGCAGTCTATCCACTTAAATTCTACCCAGTTTATTAATAAGTCCTCTCTCTGATTTTGTAGATTTAAAATTCAGTAGGAGAATAGACTTTTTTTTTTGCATAGGAAGCTAATACCATTTCTTATCAGCAGCTGTGAAAAGATTGGGAATGCGAACATGATTGAGTGATGATGCAGCCAGTTATGAGAGCAAAGATTGGAATTACTCATTTACCAAAAAACCCATAATTTCAGGACTGTCGCCTTTTAAAACTCACCATTTTTTTCTAAATGGATCATGAAAATCAAAAGATACATAATTATGAATTAACCTTTGTATTGATGTAGAATAGAAACATGATGTTGTAAGAATGGTCTCATCATTCAGATACAAGAAAAATAATCATTTTAGAGTTGCAAGTAAAGTAAACTCGAGGTATATTATTGTGTAGTACCACTATCCTGCCAATGCATTTGAAGCATTGCTTGTTAAGAGCAGATTAAGAATTGTCTTTCCTAATGCTGACTTACAAGGAAAAATGTCTGTCTGATATTTAGATCTTCTATAGTAGGACAGATGAACTCGTCTTTTCTGTTCTTGAATTTAGATTTTGGCAGCATGTTCACAAAATACCTGTTCCTGAGAGTTTTAAGTTCTCATATGTAGTGAGTTCAGGTAAGATACTGCTGATCCAGAGAATGCGACACTGCAAATGAGCAAGAGTGTCCGAGGAGCACGAACGATCAGAGCTGCTGTTTGGTGAATGCTCGCATGCAGTGGAGGACAAACAGGTTACAGAATTGCCCTCTGATTTGTACCAGCGTATAGCTTAGCATATGGCAAGTACCACTGCACCAAGATCTGCTCAAACACAGAAATGTACAGCAGCCCTCTCAGAGAGTTCATTTTTCTGGGGATACCTCTAAGTCCAGTTTCTTCAGTACTTTCCATTGCAGCATGATAGCAGTGCTCTAAGGCTTGTGAGGCTGTGGCCACAGACTTCAAAATAGAACCTGGGATGTTGTTTTGTTCCCTTTGCCTTAATTAGGAAGCTGAGTGTATGTTGTGAAAAAAGCAATTTCCTCAAATGTGTACGATAGTTGTAAATAACATTCATATTAATGTGAGTATTACTCTATTAATCTTCACTAGGAAAAACATTTCCCATGATCTTAAAGAAGCTTTTTGTAGCTCTGTTAATAGCTTTATTCCAAACTCCTGGTTTTGATCTTTGGCTAAATACACATGGACTAGGAAGAGGTTAGGGCATATTTGCTTCTTCTTTGCTGTGTATTATTTTCTTAACAAAAGCTGCCAGTAGTTGGGTGCATAGCAATGAGAAAAGGCTGTAGGAACTTTTTATTCACTGTTCACATTTAGCACACATAGCAGTTGTTATTTTGAGTTGAGCTGGAGGTACTTGAGTAAATACCTCATTACAGTTATTTTGTTGAATGGAGATCCAGAGGAATTGATGTAGATTCTGGCTTCTGGACACTTTTTGTGCTCCAACGGAGGACCTTTTGCCTTAACCATTCATCTGCAGGAAAACTACAAGCAGAAAAACACACCACATCTCCCATAATGGATGTCATCATAAAGATTTCAAAGAATTTTATGCCTAACATCATTTCCCAAAAGACCTTACATTTTAATTTTAGTTTGAGGAAATAAGTATTACAGGTAGATCATTACCAAGACATACATCATTTTAATTTTGCATTTCTCTTATAGGAAACCTGTGCTATTAATCTTTCTAATAACTGTGTACAAAAAAAATTCCTCTTGAACTTTCAGTTTCTCCACTTAACTATTCAGCTTGCAAGTAGACCCTCAAAGCCTTCTTGCCTTGCCGCAATCACAGATGTTATCAAAGTAATATGTTACAATATTACAACTCCTTTTGGCATTGGCTCCTGTAGGTAATTCCAGTGGGATATTCTTTGTTGATGAATAAAATGAACTATATAAATAATGTATCTGAATAAAAACAGTTTATCTGGAATTTACAATATGAATAGATAAACTTTTAGTTGCTTTGAGTTTAGAATTCCAAGCTTAGTCATAACTGTTCTGTTCTTTACACAGGTAATAGATGTGAAGCAAATATAGATGAATGTATATCTACTCCTTGCCTAAACAATGGAAGTTGCTTTGATGACATCAATTCCTATACATGTCACTGTAGGAGAGGTTTTATTGGAACAAACTGTGAGATAAATGTTAATGAATGCTTGCCAGATCCTTGTCTTCATGGAAGGTGTCTATTTTTATTTAATTATTACTATCTCCAAGACAATGTACTTAACTAGCAGTATTTAAGATTTAATGACATGGGAAGGTTGATAAATATATTTTTAATTATTTTCTTCCGTAAAGTAAGAGTACAATCACACTTAAAGATGACAGATGTTGCCTGTTAAAGCTAATGTAATATACTGTAAAATTGTCTCAGTTCCTCTTTCATTTGTGTTCATTAGCATAAACTGGTTTTCAGTAAATGTATATTAATTAGACTTTAATATACTTAAAAGCAAATCTCTTATCTGTTACATACCAACAGGTGGAAATAGGAACGGTTCTTTTAATATGAGAATCAGTATCCTTATAAAACTCCTTAGCACCAACAATATGCATATTTGAAACCCATTGGGTAAACTAATAAAAAATTCCACGGATTTCAGTAGTTTGCATCAGGTCACTGATTTGAAATGTATAGAATGATACTACAAGTGCTGAGCCTAGAATTACATAGCTTCGTCTGAATAATACTGTTTTGTATTTCAGATGTATAGATCTCATTGATGGATATCAATGCTCTTGTGAAGCGGGATGGACCGGCGCAAGATGTGAGAAAAATATTAATGTATGTCTTCAAATTTTATTTTAATTATAGGGGAAAGGGTAATATGCCACTTGGAACTCACTTTTTTAAATAACTTCTGAATGTGTCAGTTTGTCGAAAATGCATGACGAATTCAGTTGTTTCAAATCCATTCTGAAAAGCTCATTATTTGTTACTCATAGGAAACTGCATTAAAAAGAACATTGAGAAAATGTCTAAAGAACTTTAAAGGTTAACTGCAAGTGATAAATCTGAAAAGCCACAGCAAACTAAGCCAACATTCTCTGAAAATAATTTATTCTTTCAGTTTGGTATGGCGACATATCTCACTTATATTGCTAGTCCTGTGTGCTATAGCTTAACTGTGTATTTGAAGAGTAAAGCCCAAGGTGCAATATTCTATACTGAAAGTAGCCATGACTCATGTTTAAAATTTCAAGTTCCAGGTATTTGTAGAATTCCATGATATAAAACAATGGCATACAAATTACACTGTCCATTTCCTCCTCTTAAGTTAAAGAATGTTGTTGCATTATCATGGGGAAGGTATGTGTATATTCACCTTTGCGCCATGAAGATTCCCGTGGTCAGCAAACAAGTTTCTAGAAGGTGTCTTCATCTGGCATAACAACAAACAGCTCTTACAAAGTTGGCTGCACTTTGGGGAAAGTATTACATTTGTTCAGACTTCTTCAGGTTTTGTGCCAAACAGAGTTTAATCAGGTATTTGGTCATTTTGAATGTATTTGGTCTTCTCATGAGAAAGTCTGGCTTGAGATCTGCCTCCCTTCTGGGCTATCTGACTTCTAAAATTGTGCTTCTGAATTGCCAAAAACATATTCCAAAATGTTATCCAAGCTTCTTTTTAATTAATTCATGCATGTAGGGACCATTCATGTTAAGTACAGCTAAAAATATCAGATAACTAAAATGCCCTATATTACATAAAGGAAGTATGGTCTATAACTTTCCTGCTGAAAATGCATGGCGGTCTCACACAAGGAGTAAATCTGGCTGGAATGCTCTCTTCCAACTTCCATTATAGAAAGAAAAAGAAAATAAATAATTCAGCTCAGCAGAGTGTGCATCATGATATGATATTGCAGATCTATATGATTATCAGCTCTTGCCAGTGCTAATACAGAATACTCTTGGGTAATATTTTCTCTGGCAACATCCGTAATTTACACTTTCCTCCATTTTGAGAGAATAAGAGATTAAATGACCTGCAGCCAACTGCATAAAATCATATTCAAAAGATAACCACATTTCATACTGAGATGTTTGAAAATGTATAGATTAGAAATTCGCAGGAAGAAACAATATATATATACATTTGACAGATAAGTCTGTCAGAGTGATGGTTTCATTCTGCTTGCATGCACTGTGCTTCCCAGATCAGACTATGCTGCAGATGTCATATTTTCAAAGTCTCTAATACTGCATTCAACCTGCTCAGACATATATCATGCCTACACAAGTCTTACAGAGATCAACAAGGCTTTCTGACTGTATCAGGGTGTGCACGTCTGGATAAGCACGCTAGACTGGTGCTCTAAAATTGTTTTCCTCTGGGTTAACATCAGCCAGTTCCTTTGTTTAAAAAAGAACAATCGGGAGTTAATCCATGTAAATATACTTCAGTATTTTCTTCACTTGATAAATTTCTTATATTAAGGTATATGCAACTGTATTGGGTGTAGGTAACAAGGTCTTGGTTTTTGGGGGGCTGCAGAGGTGGTCTCTGTAAGAAGCAGCCAGGGGCTACCCCATGCATGACACAGATGATTCTAGCCGGCTCCAGTGGATCCACTGCAAGACACAGATGAACCCATCAACCAAGCTGGTGGCACGTCTGTAGAAATACAATAAGAAAAAGTAAAAATTGCTGTGCAGCAGAGAGAGCAGTGAGGAAAAATAGTTTGAGAAATGAACCTGTGAACACCAAGGTCAGAGAAGAAGGAGAAGGAGGAGGTTCTCCAGGTGCCAGAGCAGAGATTTCCCTGCAGCCTCTGGAGAGTGGAACAGCCTCACAGTGGAACAGGTATTTCCCTACAGCCCATGGAAAGGACCACTCTAAAGCAGAGACTCACACTGCAGCCCTGTGGAGGACCCCACGCCACAGAAGGTGGATACACCCTGAAGTAAACTGCAGCCCATGAAAAGCCTGTGCTGGAGCAGGCTCCTGGCAGGAATTTTTGGTCAGGGGGATGAGCCTGTTTAGGAGCAGGTTTTCTGGCAAGAATTGAGGCCCATGGGGGGCACACGCTGGAGCAGTCTTATCCTGAAGAACTGTGGCCCATGCAGAGTTCCCACTCTGGAACAGGGGAAGACTTTAAGGAGGAAGGAGAAGCAGAGAGAAACTGACCACTACCCTCTATCCTGCATCCCCCCTGTGCTACTCGGGGTGGGAGCAGGAGGAGGTAGAAGAGTGGGGAATGAAGGAGTGAAGTTGAGCTTGGGAAGAAGGGGTTGGAGGGAAGGTGGTTTTAGTTTTTTTCTCACCATCCTAATCTAATTGGCAATAAGTTAAATAATTTTCCCCAAGCTAAGTCAGTTTTACTCATGACAGTAATTGATAAGTGATCTCCCTGTCTTTATCTTGACCCACGAGATTTTTCATGTTATTTTCTCTACATATCCCATTTAGGAGGGGGAGTGAGAGAGAGAGAGATGAGTGGGCATCAGGGAGCCAGGTATGATCAGCAAGTAAGCTGATTCAAATAACCCGTATGTATGTGTTTATATATATATTTCCGTAGAGATAATAGGATATTTTTCAATTTTTCCTCTTGGATTTTTTCAACCTTTACACATGTTTGCAATATAGTTTGCAAGAAAATGCACTTCAAGACTTTCTCAGATCGTCTAATACGTTATTAAAAAACTAAACACTTTATATCTCATAGCCTATAAATTTTGCATATCTAATGTGTAGTGTGGATGTAGGAACTTCCCTGTCTATTACAGTTGTGATCGTTTTACATTGTTTTTTCATGCAAGAAAGAGTAAGAGAAAAAACCTACTGATAGAGGTTAACATGGATTGCTAATAGTAGAATATTAGCAACACACATTCTTTCTAATTTATTTTGACTTTGTGGTAGTGATTGGTGACTGGTCATTGGCAGTTGTATTTCTTCCATGCTTAGCTAATGCTGTCTCATGCTGTAAAAAAGGGTAACAGAAAGCGTTTTGTATCCTTACACAGTAGGATATGCAGCTTATAGGTGCTCCTGCTTGTATTTGGTGGGAAGCTGTGATAAAGAAATAGATTGTCCAGTTAGAACAGATGAATGGGAATGAGGACTACATCCTAGAATTACTTCCTTTTGTCTGGCTTTGCTAATCTTTTCTCTCTGTTTTCGTAAAAGATAGAAACAAGAGGGAAATCAGGAAAACCAGCTAATTCTGTACACAAAGACACCACAGCTGATGTTCACGTGGAGACACAGAGCAATAGTCTGACAGTCCAAGCAGATAAGCAGTTATTCACTAGGACTTGCCAGATTGCACAGAAGACACGAGACTTGACAGCCATTAATTATGTGTGATTTGGAGTTGGGAAGAACAGTAGGTTTCAGCTTGCTTAGCTTGAGGTGTCTTTGTGAAAGCTAGTTGTCTGTGCACTTACATTCAATGAAAGTGTGAATACTGAGTGAAATCTACAGAGCTGTTTGATTTTGAAAGGGACATCTACATTTCATTAGTGAGTCTTACTCCACTGACTGGTGACTGGTTCTTAACCAACTTACCATAGGTAGGTCAGAAACTAGAATTGCCTCCTTAGATTTCTCTGTATATGTATAGCATATACATGTATGGCAGCTATTGGTGAACACAGGAAGAGCCTCACACAAGCTGGATGTTCCAGTGTGTGCAGGTGTTGGACTTCTTCACTCTATTGAGTTTTTTCTACCTATTGCTAACTAGCATAAAAAAGGGTTGAATAAGGTAAGTAGTTCCTTCAAAGAAGCTAAACTAATGTAAACTTCCAAAGAACAATGTAGTTTTTGTTCCAAGATGAACAAAAGATGCCCTGAGGTAATAGGTTTTTTCTTTTAATGTAAGAGTGGCTGAACTGGAGATTCTCTTAAATGGAGAAGTAATAGAGAAATACAGAACAGAAATTAGAATAGTAAAGAGTAATGGAGAAATAGAGAAATGGACAAGACCTACAGGAATGTTACAGAGGCATTTCGCCTGCAAGGCGGTAAGCCTTCTGCTTCTACAGACTACAGAAGCCTTAGGCAGGAGGACCTTCTCTGATAGGCAGATATCTGATCTCTTACATAAGAAAAGTCTGTCAGCTTATATCACAGTATAATTTCTCATCAAGGATGTTCTAGCAACAGAGAGTATCTTAAAAAATAGGACTGTTCAATTAGTAGATACATAGGTAGCTGGAAACCTTGGATGCAAAGCCATCAGTATCTCTAGAGGCATTACTTAAGTGTACTGGGGAGAAGCAGAGAACTGTGGCCTGTGTTGAAAACCAATAATGGAGGAAAGTGTAGGAGGGATGTTCTTGAAGCTTTATACTCAGGCTGACCAGGAAACTGAAGTCTGGGACATGCATCTAGCTTTCTTTGAAAGACTGTCAGTTCCACATGACACCTAAGAGACAGATGGAGATTTGGCTCTGGTACATGAGTAATATGCTGATATAAACAAAAGAAACTCAAAGACATTTGAAAATGGAAAACCTTTTGAAATTGGAGGAACAGGTGCAAGAATGGATTGCACCTTTATCATTATGGAATCAGACTATTGAATGAAAATTAAAATTATTATAGGGGAGTATTGAAACTAGGTGATTAGGAAATGCTGACAAGTATAAAAGAGCACTGTTGAAGAGTGACAAACCATTAAAATAAGAATGTGACTAATGTTCAGTGTGCTTCTGAAAAGACCAGCATCTCACTCAAGAGGTGTTAATGACAGAGCTGCTGTCTATTATTGACTATAGCACAGTTAGGTGCTATATGAGTGTAATATAAGAGAGGATGCCAAATCTAGCAGAAGGACATTCAACTTCAGGTAACGAAACTATGTAAAAATGAGGAACATAATTGTCAAGTAACTTAAGAGGAGCAAGCCAAGTCCACAAGAAACCTACGAGCAGCCTAGGGGCTATTAACAAATAACGTGTTAGAAGCACAGCTAAAATGTGTTTCACAATTCAAGAGCACAAAGTGGTCTAAAACCTCTGAATGAATTAATGGGAAACTTAAGAAGGCTGTCACGGGGATTTTAACTTGTATTTTAACAAACAGAAAGCTTGCCCAAATGAGAAGAACAGAAAAGTTCGTAAGACACGTTAGTTTAAATGAGAGCTGAAAGTTCAAAAACCTGAAAAACAAATTGAAATGTGCCTTGTTAAAGAATACTCTTGTAAAAAGCTCTTTACATTTATCAAAACCAGGAAGCCAGGCTAGGAACTGGTGGGATTGCTTGATGGCAAAGGTTTAAGGTAGGCACTCAAACAGGGTAAGATCATAGCAAGAGAAGCTCATTGAATTCTTCACATCAGTCCTTACCACTGAAGATGTTAGGGCGGTTCCTACACCTGACACTTGGAGCAGCTAGCTGAATTTGAAGCAGGTACTCGGGAAGTATTATGCAGAATACATAAGCAAGGCATATATGAGTTGTCGTGACCAGATGGCATTAACCCAAGACTTCCAAAGGAGGTTAGAAGTGAAATTGTTGACATGCCAGCCAAGGTGTGTAATTTATTATAACAAACAGGAACCAGAATATTTCCACTGTAATCTACTAAACTGTCTGCTGTTTGTGCTACTGTAAAACCTAATTACTGTGGGCAGTTTTATAAGATTTACTAGAAAATACTTTTCACAGAAGAAAACAGAAAGGTTTTACAGTAAGTTTGTAACTTGGTATGACTGTGATGGCATATTGAGCCAAAGCTGTAAACATTTGTTTGAACGTTGAACTTATACTTAGTTGCTTTGATGATTTTGATATTTTTTGAATTATATCTTTTGAATTATAGTTACGAAAAACATTAGTTCATTAATTGGTAGATTTCTAATATATTCTGCTAATGAGCAAAGATATAAAAATAGAAGTAGTAGAGAGGAGTACAAATGAATACATATTAAGAAGACTAGACAAAAGAAGTTAATGGAATAGAAAAAAGCCAGAAAGTCTGAACTGTGAGTTGTGATTTTTGCATAAACAAAACAAAGATGACTTATGTTTGCCAACAACAAATTTAATATTGCAAAAGACTACTTCCAGACTCAGAAGTTCTGGCAGTCTATAAAACTATCGCCACCTTTCCTGTGGGATGTATAATTCAATTAGTGTATGTAAAGCTCACTAATAAATCATCCTATATACACCCAGCTGGAGAACTTATAGGAAAATAAGTTGTTTTCTCACAGTTCCCTGTGGATATCTGAATTTACATTCCATCAAAGCAACTGCAGTAACTGCAGGAAATCTAAGTGTCCTTGGATATCCTTAAAAAATCAAACCTTCTAAAGTTTAGGTACTGTGGGAATAAATTCCCTTTTAAAATACTGGGTTTAGCTAGGCTATTTGGGTGGCAGCAGCAAAATAAAACTCCTTTTGGATATAGGCAAAACTACATTTATGTGCTCAAGGGCAAAACCACATATTTGCACTGGCAATTACACTAACTAAACTCTCCTCTAATTTTAGAGAAACAGTAATTTGCTGCTAGTTTTCATGGTTTGAAGTTGATGACTTTCACACTAGCTTTATCAGAGGGAATTGCTGTTATGTGAACACATAAATAATTCTATGTGTTTTTCTTTGCAATAATATGTATTGATTGATAATCAGAAAGTTAGCATTTATCAAGAAATATTTGATAGAATAGAGCCTATATGCATTGGTTAATGTAAGTTTTTTATTCTGTCCAGAACTATCTTATTAATGTGGCTTTTTTCACTGTTATAGTTCCTACTTTAAAAACTTAGAAGAAGGAATAATTGTATAAAATATGGCTGAAAAACATGCTTTGAAATTTTAGTAAAGGAATCATGAGTAGGAGGCACATACTTATATCTGTAAGATTTCTTATATAAAATATATTTGCATTTCTCCAAGATCTACTAGTGGGAGCAAGCATAGTTTCAAGAGTGAGTATGAGCAGTAATCAAAGCATCTCTGTATAAACAAAAATTGACCAAAATTTGAGGCTGTTGTGTATCAGACAGTAAAAAAGTCTATCACTCTTTTTCTAATCTCCAGACTCAGTTTCTTGCACTGACTATAGACATGAATGAATAAATAATGTCCTTTAAAGCTGTGTAATCAATGCATTGTTATTTCTTTCCTCAGGAATGTGAATCTGTTCCCTGCATTAATGGAGGTTCTTGTCAAGATTTGGTTAATGCATTTGTTTGTATTTGCCTGAGTGGATACACTGGCAAGTTTTGTGAAGTTGATATTGATGTTTGCAGTGAACCTAAACTGAACTCAGTTCTCTGTTACAATGGAGGAGTATGTGCTGATGGACCTGGAAGAACTTTTCACTGCAGGTTAGTAAGAGTACTGTCATTTAACTGCTGTAGTTAATAAACATTGATTTGCTAAGATTTCAGGGCAGTGTTGCTATGTGCACTGTAAGAACTCAATTGGATTTGATACCACTTAAGGGACTTGGCAGACTGAAAATGTTATAAAATAGTCAGAGGTAATTATTGCAGTTTGCTGATGTGGCCATATATCACTTTAGACATTTTGTAACTTAGAAGAACATCAGTTTTTAATATCGAAACTGCAAGTATTTAGAAAAAAAATCAAAATCCTTCACATTAATATAACTGCTCAGTCTAGTGCTCAAAAATATTATCTTAAACTATTCACTGTTTAATATCAGGCCCTTTATCTGGAAAATTATCTTCTAGTCCTTTTCAGAATTACAAGTGGAAACGTAGAGCATAAACAGCCTAAAAATTGAAAATCAGTGTTTAAAGGTACATATATACTCCAGTGTTTTGTACTCAGAGCTATTAATTTGCAGTCAAATGTACGCAACAGGTAGTTTGTGTGTTATGTGTGCACAGTCATGTGTCCAGAGAAATGTCCTGTGATCCAGCATCATCATTCCCTGGCTAAAGACGTATAATCTTATTGCTTATGTACTTGTAGTATAGCAAAACTCCTTTAAAATTAAGCTACCCCATAGATTGTATACATTATTCTCTACTACGTGTAATAAATACGTCAACTCAGAATTGTTATCCAGGTCCCTGATCAATTGCTATACTTGTAGAAATGTCAAACACTAAGAAAATACTTTATAAACTTACATGATAATGAAGCACAAATATATTCCCATATACAATCACATGCTCAATATTTGGATTTTGATTTATGTCCAAAAGTGAAGCTTAAGGATAATAGTTTTATTAAAAAAAAAAAAACCTGCTGATGTTGAGACAAGAATAATCGTTATTAGTTGCATGTAACAATTTGATAGCTTTATAATGTACTGTCAGAGGTGAAACTATAAGAAATATTTAAATAATGCTACACATCTTCATCAGACTCACCATGGTACTGAAAGGAAGCTAAGCTTGAAATGTCATTTCCAACTAACCCTGTATTTTTCAAATCTCTTAGAAAATATGTGAAGCTAGTGGAAATATGTTGAAATGTCTCAAAGTATATGAATTGGTATTTCAGCGTGACATAGGGGACTGAATATCTTGCCATGTGAAAACCAACATTACTGGAGAATAACATTTTTCATTTTTATTTTGTCATAATGCGGTTAGAAATATGTTCTTTCATTTTGTTTTTCTCTCTTATAATGTACATGGGCATGTTATATTAGTGTCTGGTAAACATCAAATTGTTCTGAGGCTTGGTTCAAATATTCTTGTGTCCTCATTGGGTAGGGTTAGAAATCTTGGGAGAAAATGGCTCAAGAAACAGCAAAAGTTATCCTGTGCTATTAACATAAGTAGCTGTCTACTGCTTTTGACAAAATTAATGTAAGGATTACATTTTTGTGGAGAAACTAATAGGAAAAAAAAGGGAAAAGAGGTCCAACATGTAAATGGCTGAAGTGACGATGTTGAATGCAAAATTTAATAGAACTGTTGCTCATTTTTAATATTCTAGATGATTTTTACTTTATATCTTAGTTAATCTATTTTATTTGTATTTTTATAAGTCTTTTTTTCTGTACTAAAGACATGCTGGTTTCAGTGACTTTTCCTTTAGCTGTATTGATGATTCCCTGGTTATTTGGCATATTTTTTTGTTTTAAAGCTGAAACAAAATTTAAATTCCATTGTTTTGAAAGAAGGATGTCTCTCATTCTAAAATGGCATTAAGGGTTTTGATTCACATTTTTGGAATTCTTCTAGAATCTTAAATCAGTATGAATGGCAAGATATGAATAACATAATAGCACATGTAAAACTTTACATAAAGCACACGTTTCAGGTTCTTTTACATTCAGGATTAAGTTTCAAGTCAAACCATAGAGCACTGAGAAATAGAATCATAGAATCACAGAATAATCTAGATTTGAAAACACCTTCACGATCATCAAATACAATCATCAACCTGACCTACCAAGGTCCCATCACTAAATCATGTCCCTTAGTGGCACATCCACATATCTCTTAAATACCTTCAGGGATAGGGACTTCACCACTTCCGTGGGCAGCCCTTTCCAATGCTTGATCACTCCCTGCATGAAGAAATTCTTCCTAATGTCCAATCTAGACCTTCGCTGGTGCAACTTGAAGCCATTTCCTTGTGTCCTATCACTTGTCACCTGAGCAATGAGACCAGCACCCTCCTTGCTGCAACCTCCTTTCAGGTAGTTGTAGAGAGCAATGAGTGAAGTGGCGGTGAACATTTCGTATGACTTTAAGAAGAAGGAAATGATGACTTTCCCTAAAAAGTATGGGGAATGAAAGAACTAACAATGCTAATTTCTGTTGAGGATTTGAGGAGGTGGGGTCTGTGTAGTATAAAAATACACTAAAAAGTGCTTCTTGATTCTCCATGTACATTCCCACTGTAGCATCTTGATTGAAAAAAGCTTTAATTGTATATAAATAGTGCCACTCCCCACACCCATCCACACACATACATGAAATTTAGGTGAGCGGAGGCAAGCAGACACATTTCAAACTGTTGCTACAGTTGTATTTGGTGCAGAGTGGGTATCGGTTTCCTTAGTGCCCACTGCAGTTGTCTTTGACCACTGGTAACCAATCAAACTCAGTGTTTCCAGTCTTTGCTTCAATGTGAGCAGCAATGAGCCTCTCCTCATAACCCTTGTTTTCTA
>VXAA01000920.1:9507-22760 GCA_013399115.1 Anseranas semipalmata
GGTTACTACAAAAGCAAAAGAACAACTTCACAGCATTATCATCAAGTTAAAGTAAGGCATTAAAAAGATGAAGAAATATCACTTCTTCAAGATATTGTCTTTGTTTCCAGCTTACTTAGTCAATTCAGTGAGAAGATAGAAAGGGACAATTTTTTTAGTTAAAAACCTCCTGCAAGGATTTTAATGAACATTCAAATAAGATTCATGAATGAGGGAAAAGTGATTCATTTAGATATCATAAAACAGCAGAAAATATTGTCCACGGTTCTGAAAAGTCCTTTGAATGAGAGAATATGAAATCCAAACTTTTACTCAGGCTTGTTCCTAAGTACTGTGACAAATCATAGGCATTATTAATTTAAGATAACAGAAAACGTATTGCTGTCTAATTTTATTACTCTGCCTTCTCTGTCACAAAAAGCCAGTTGTGACAAAATATGTCTTTAAAAGCAAAAGCAAGCAAGGGATATTTTTTTAGTGTGGATTTTTAATTTTAATTTTTATTTTTTTTATTCAGTGGAAAAAATAAGAAGCTGTTGTAGAACAGTTAAATCCTTACACCACTCTTGCAGCTAAGGATCTGTCACTACTCCTTCTTATTCTCATATCTCTTGATTCCACCAGCTTGAATTTTCAGATTATTAGGATATGTTTTTTCCTATCCTCAAATCTGAGAAGTGGACATACCCTTTGCCTATAGTGACTTTTGCCTGTAGTCCAGGGTTGTAGGAAGGGCTGAGATGTCTTAGGATGCTCCAGGAAAAAAAGGATTTTATTACTTTATGGGAATAAAATGAGTCTAATTCCACAGGTTGTTATGTGGTTGGTTACTATCTTCATTCTTTATGGAGGGATTGGAGATGAACTGTTGGGACTAAAGTTTTTCTACCTTAGCTTCATTTCTTTCTGCCCTCCTATTTATATTTCCTTTCCTTTCCTTTCCTTTCCTTTCCTTTCCTTTCCTTTCCTTTCCTTTCCTTTCCTTTCCTTTCCTTTCCTTTCCTTTCCTTTCCTTTCCTTTCCTTTCCTTTCCTTTCCTTTCCTTTCCTTTCCTTTCCTTTCCTTTCCTTTCCTTTCCTTTCCTTTCCTTTCCTTTCCTTTCCTTTCCTTTCCTTTCCTTTCCTTTCCTTTCCTTTCCTTTCCTTTCCTTTCCTTTCCTTTCCTTTCCTTTCCTTTCCTTTCCTTTCCTTTCCTTTCCTTTCCTTTCCTTTCCTTTCCTTTCCTTTCCTTTCCTTTCCTTTCCTTTCCTTTCCTTTCCTTTCCTTTCCTTTCCTTTCCTTTCCTTTCCTTTCCTTTCCTTTCCTTTCCTTTCCTTTCCTTTCCTTTCCTTTCCTTTCCTTTCCTTTCCTTTCCTTTCCTTTCCTTTCCTTTCCTTTCCTTTCCTTTCCTTTCCTTTCCTTTCCTTTCCTTTCCTTTCCTTTCCTTTCCTTTCCTTTCCTTTCCTTTCCTTTCCTTTCCTTTCCTTTCCTTTCCTTTCCTTTCCTTTCCTTTCNTTCTTCTTCTTCTTCTTCTTCTTCTTCTTCTTTTCCTTTTCCTTTTCCTTTTCCTTTTCCTTTTCCTTTTCCTTTTCCTTTTCTTTTTTCTTTTTTTTTTTTCCAAAAGAGGAAGAGCTATCTGTTCTGTATTTATACAAAAAAACACTTTTAAAAGTATTGGACTTCCCACTGCTTTGAAGTCTTTGCAGATGCTGCATGTGGATAGGACTCAGTATAGGGTCCTGTCAGTTAGACATTGCAGGGTTTGCTGCACTATTTCTGGAAAGTCAAGAGTTTGACTTCTGAATTGGTCACTGTTATGATCTTACTGGGGTCTCCTGCTATAGGATTTACTTATTCTCTTCTATTGTGGAGGGCTGGAAATCATAAAACTCCTATTGTCTTTCCAGCCCTTGGTTGTTGGCAGGGAATGTATTATATGAGGAATATCTAGTGGTTAAGAACAAGAGGAAGGTAAGTTTAGTGTGGGTATTGGGTATTGTATGGCTGTTACATAGGCAGAGGAGGACCACACTCGGATATTTTCTTGTGGACTTAAAGTTGCTTATACTTTGAAAGAAAAGCCTTAGTCTGCAGAGATTTTAAAAACTATGGAGAGAGAAAAGGGAAGTTTGTATATATGTTCACATGTAGTTTTATGTAATTATTTTTAAATTATTTGTATTATTTTAAAATAAATCTCTTCTTGTGTATCCATTAATTTGAATCATGTACATATTAACTGTGGAGTTCAAGCTAAAAAGGCCTATGTCCTCTATAGAAATGGCAGTGCTTAGCTTTCAACACGAAGTCTCTCTCAGTAATATCAGATATCCAACAAAGAACGAAAGGGTTAACAACAAAAAAAAAAATATAGTGCTGATTTTCTGAAGGGTTTTCCATCCAATGACAGCAGGATATTATGTACTGTTAGTTTTATAGAAAATAGCAATCAGAAAATGTGAAACCCAGAAGAAAATCAGATGTAAATGTGGGAACTCATTGGCTGCCTCTTTGAAAAAGACAACAAACAAGGGTGCCAACACACTGTTTCTCTGTAATAGCTTTAGTGATTCATTATAATTTCAATGTATTTATTACCTAAATAAATTACAACTATAAAGAGAACATATTCACTTAAAAAAAAAAAAACACCAATGAGTGTTAAGCATGAAAATTTTTCTAAAGACAAAAAAACTTTCACATAACCTGTTCTTATTGTAGTCATCACTATGCCAAAGAAGTTCATTTTTTCAGGACTTAATCATAATTAAAGTTCTGACACCGTATGTCATGCTATCAAAACAGAAAATAAAGACAAACACTTTGGAGTTTGCCTGTATTACATTGTTCTTTAATATAAATGACATATATGTTTTACAAATTAGAGAGATTGGCTTTGGAGAATTAAGAGGCTGCAGAAGATTTTTTTAAAGTGACATTTTGATTGAGTATATGTTTAGCTTTGTAGGTTGACAGTAGAAATGTGCAGCCTACCTTTGATGTGCTTGCTACCCACTAGAATGTGTTGAAGAATCCCAATTTGCAGAGAGCTTCAAATAATTCTCAGAAGATACTTCTACAAATGATGTCCCAGCAATGTCCAGATAGGCCTTGCAGTTATTTCACTTCATTTTTTTGCTATTCTTAGGTTTTTGCTTATAATCTAAATTCCACAAATTCATCTGATGGGGAGCCTGCATATCTCTACTTGACACTTAAAAACAGTGTTTAAAAACCAAAATCGGTAAAGGGTGCTGATGAATGTACAATGCAGAGCAAGTGAACAGTGAACTGCTATTATTTTTATTTTAGATATATACATGGATTGATACCAATGGCTAAACCCTAATACCTGAGGCTGCAAAGCAGCCTCACTGAAGCCAGTGAAACTGCTCTTGTGACTGAGGTGAGAGGGATTTGCCCTATAGAAATTTAGTAATTGAGCTCCAGACATAGGTTATAGGTTTCATACTGCAGACTACTCATTATTTTGTTCACTAGGATTATGTTAGACTAATCCTGAATAGCTTTGCTCTAAAAGAATGGCAAACTTAAAAGAACTATGTGTACAATATGAATTTATTTTATTTTTCCCAAACAATGACATTAGCAACAATTTTATTTGCCTTTGCTAAATAGATACATTCAGACTTAGCTTAGTGTTATAGTGATATTTTTAAACCTCCAGGGCTTGAAATAAATTTAAAGGAGGTAACTCTCACCTTCTCAAGTCTCAAAATGACTTGAGAGTCCTTTTCTCCTCTACTATTTTTCTTGTGTGACTATAAAAATATGCTCAATCACTATCTGTTTTGTTTTTTTTGTTTTGTTTTGTTTTTTGTTTTGTTTTGTTTTGTTTTTTAATATCATAACTTGACAAATATTTACTCCGAATCTCATATACAGTGGAATCTGAAAACCTGTAGCATTGAGCAAAACAAAAATTACCACAGAAAGCATGCTGGAAAAGAACGCTGAAATAAGTCAGTTTAAAGCACAGTCAATAATTCTTTTTGATGGTATGTTTGATCTTGTAGATCTGTAATGGTTAATTTATTTTACATCAATGGATCATCTCCACTTTACAGTGAAGTTTCTGGTATTTGGCATTAATCATTAGCAACAATTTTTTGAACAGGCCTATTACAACAGATACTTTAGCAGAAATACAACCGAACCCCATCTTTAGAAATCTATTTGTAATTTCCAATCTGTATTGCAGAGCGTTCATGGATACATCGGAAAGCAGAGGGCTGGATTTCCCAGTATTGCACAGGGTTGCTGAAGAGACTCACACCGGAATAGGTAGCCTTTTTGGTGTTGTAACCAAGAGGGCAAAAGTCGTTGATACCAACCGAAGCAATTTTGTTGTTATGAAGATAGACCACCTGAAAAGTATAGAAGTGCAGAAGTGAGAAATAGAGCTTCTGTGGCAAATAACATAAATTTTGATGTCAAATACTTGGTTAGTATTATGCAATACTGTACAGACTGACAAAATATCTGCTTTTCCAAACAAGTATTTAATTCTTCTCACTTTTTGAAATACCTAGATTATACCAAATTAGAAATAATTTCTAGAGAAAGAGCAGAAATTGTGTAAGGAACTCCATATTAGTACTATCATTTGATTATACTGTAACCAAAACGGGAGTCAAATGTGAAATTATTAACATAGTGTTGTGGTTCAGAAGCATGTGCTGTATATAAAGAATGTGTTTGGTGCTGATTGGTTTCTCTCCAACTTTCACTCTTATAAGTGCAACTGTACATGACTCAGAGACAAAGTAATTGCTAATGATGATTTAAAAGAGCTGATGGTTACTTTGCTCCAGAGTGACCATTTCTAATGAGTTTTCCCAAGGCAGTGATTTCCATTTGGGAGTCTTCATTCTTGGGGAGTTTTCTTTACTGTAAAACCCTAGTCCAAATGAAGACAGATTTTAACTAGTTCCAGGAGGTCATATTTCTTGCTGTTCAGTCACACAGACCTAAAAAACACTGCTGGTTTGAAACGCCTATTGCCTCTCTTTGCCCTCCTGAAGGCATAGCTTTGCAGGATACCAAAGGGCAGGTTTTTAGGAAAAGTTAAAAATCACTGAGTTGAATTGAAACAAAAATAATGGAAGAAATTTTCTTAGAAAGCAGGTTTTCCGAGCAAAGAAGAAATAAGAGTGCACAAATACTTCTGTATTTGTTGTGTACCCTTAGGCACACAGAGATACAAATTCATGCCTCCGGATCTGTACACCTCCATAGCCCCCCCCCCACACACACACACAAAACAGAATAAAAGTCCTCCTGTAGTATGCAACTTTTCCATGCCTATTCAATGGTTTATAAAACTTGAAACAAGCTACCTTTTGCACAAATATGTTTCTGTTCAAAATTGAACAACCATATATATATCATACAAAATCTTCCAAATATTGCTCTCTGAGGCAGTATGATAAACCTTACCTGGATATATTTGTGTTCACCCAGCCCACTAGGTACTCTGACAAGTTCATTGTTATTCAAATGAAGCTCTCTCAGATGAGGTACATTGTTAAGAGAGCCATTTTCAACTGAAGAAATACTGTTGAAGCTGAGACCCAGTCTGAAAAGAAAAAAGAAAAAGAAAAAAAAAAAAAAACACAAACAAATGAAAATGATTTCAAACTTGCCCATGTAATCATCTTTCTTGGAGTGTTTACTTCTATACACAACTGCAGTAGAAAAGACCAGGCTAATTATGCATGAGGTTCAGAGTCACCACAGAGAACTAGTTTAGAAAAGTGTATTTGAATGTCTGACATCTCATGTGAACTGTCATAATTATCATGACTTCATTCAACTTTTGTCCATGGTACTGCATACTTTCATAACTTATATTATCGATGCCACTGTAAATATGTACTGTGTATCTCCATAGACATTGGTCTTTCTTTAAAAGCTGAATAAGTGTTTCTTTAAGGATTTTAGGAGTACTGGCTGTAACTTTCTTGCCAGACTACATAACCCAGGGTGACCAGAACTGTTAATTTTAAATCTTCACCACATCCTTCTAAAATACACATGTAGTTAAGAGCCATGTTGCAAACTGGAAACAGGAGCTGAGTCACATATAATGATCTGCTCAGCAGGACACAGAAGTGGGACATTACACATTTCTTCCAGGTTCCAGACCAGAGCTTGAACCACAAAACCATCCTTCCCAATTTGTACAACCATATTCTGGGTTTATTGAAGAGTTAATGTCCAGTTTGGAAAATCTAGTTTTATTTGGGTGTTTCTGTGTTAATAGTATTTAGGTTTGCAATCACCAAAATATGGATTTTTTTTCAAGAGACTCACAAGGTACAATGTTCTGTGTTGCAGTAAGGAATTCAGCGGTAATTCTGCAGTTGTTGTAAGCAGGCATGTTGTCCTTTGAGAAAATTATTTCTGTAAAAGCTAGACATACTTCATCTAGTTTGCTTTATCATTTTTTTTCTTTAAGCAAGCATTTTATAACTTTGAGAAAAAATTATGAGGTCTATTAGTAACTGAAACAATTAAAGAATTTAATATAGGTGATCAGAATGCCTATGATAAAATAATTTGCTATGAAGGAATACTTTTAAAGAAAGTCTGATTCACAGCAATCTACTGTAATTCTTTATGACTTGTGTCTCTTTCAGAGGTCAGAACCTGGACCTAGTATAAAATCACAGAACTAAAATTTCTTGTTTGATCTTTATAGAAGAGGTGCTTCCATGCTGTACAAGAGTAGAAGCACATTTTATAGATTTTCTTTTAAAAATAAACAATCAAAGAAAGATCTTGATAACTGGTACTATACATATAACATAAACAGTCATAATCATTCTCCTTTAAATATTGCAGTATTATCAAACTATTAAAAGACAAAGGAAAGCTTAATGAGATCTCCCATTTACATCAATGGGGATTTAGTTTACTCAGAAATCAATTGACAGCATCCCATACCTTTACTAGAATTTGGTAGGGGAAAATTTTTATTAATTTCATTTTAAAGTTATTAGAACAAAATTCCTTTAGAGCAGACTACATCAGGTTTTAATAAAGCTCGGGGGATTTGATCCTACAGAGCAATTTGGCCTGGAGATCTACAGAATTACAAAGGACTTCAGGAATGGATACCGATGGTGAATATTTTTGAAAGGACCAGGAAAAAAAAAAAAAAAAACACATTTAGCCAGAGGACTATAAATTCTTGGTAAACACATATCTGAATGTTCACTACAGACACAGGTCTATAAGCAGATGTGTCTTACCTAGGGAGAACAGCATGAGAAAAACAGGCCTGACTTTCATATTGATCTGTTGAAGCAAAAGTAACCTCTTTACAGACTATAAGGATGGACAAGATCCAAGTCTGGATTAGCTCATGCAGGGATAGTCTTTTAGGAGAACAGTAAAACTGAAGGAGTCTATACAAAAATGGTTCTAACTCACAAGCAGTGAAATTATATGTAATTACATCTCATCTAAATGTGAATGAACTCTCAGTCACTTGGAGCTTTGTTTACAAATGAAATAAGACAAAATTACTGTGTAAAGTAAAGGGTGATTAAGAGTGTTAGGAAATAATATGATCTTCATCTCTCTCTTTTTTTTTTTTCCTCCCCATGGGAACAAAAGAGAAGAAGTTGGAAAATGACTCTTGCTTACTATGTGGACAAATTCTATTTCCTTTAATATTAACGAATTGGCAACATAGCGTTTTAGCTGATTTAGTCACGGCATTCTACATCGTCAAAAACATATCTAAACATGGAAGTAATTCTCAGATCTTTTTCACCTTCTTTTGTCTCCAACAGCCCACTTTATTTTTGTTATATGCACTTTAACAAACTGCATTATTCAGGGCTTGAAGTAACTTCAAGTGTATGCAGCTAGATCTTTTCAGTAAACTTTAACAGGATCTAGACTTTAGTAAAAACGGTTGTATAGTGGGTATACTCCTCCATGGAACTCCTTACTGCATGAAACCAGCAAAGTCTTTGTTCAGTTTATATTTTTGAGATTTTTTTTTTTCCACCTCAGCACTATATGAAAACTTTTGAAAGACTTAAGACTAATTTTACAAGAAAAACAAACAAACAAACAAAAGGACAAATATTGGTGGTCTGCTAGAACTCAAGAATTCAAGACAGAATAAGTGGTGGAACAGAAGAAAAATGACCCGTTTCCCACAGGCTGACTGTGCTTTAAGACAGCTATTAGACTGTTGAGCAGTGTTGATACAATCCAGGAGCACAGTGGTCTGACTCCATACTGATGTTCCTGAAGTCTTAAATATATAAATAAAAACTATTTGTGGGTAGCTCATTTCTGTGGAACTGAAGGGGGAAGTGTATTACCCCTTAGATTTGTCCCATATGCTGTTCTGTAGCTCTCCCTTAGCTCCCTCCTTTCTACGTGTCCACTGTGTTACGTCCAATGCCCTCCTTTTTCACCTGATCTATACTCTGCCTTACTTCTCAGCTTTGCAAAAGAAGATTTGACCATGTTTGCATCACTTGCTTGACCGCGGGCCAGAGAACAATTTAAAAACTGGTGCCAACTATGAGCAGCTCCACATTTCCACACAACAATCAACAGAGTATCTTATTTCTCAGTACAGCACAACCACAATGGAAGCAGCCCAGGGTTAGGTATTTTTAGTAGTCCATTAGCACTTGCTGCATGCTACTTTATGTCTTAAGAAAGAATTCCAACAATATTATCCACGCGATGTCTATAGTGTTTTCCAAAGATTAATGTGAAAAAGCAGAAAAACTACATCATCTGCAGGACAACACACCTCCCCACTGTAAATTAAATTACTGTCTACCTGAGTATTTGAGATCTTGGAGTTTGTTTGTTTGTTTGTTTGTTTCCCAGAGTTTGTCATTTGTCTGAAGGATTTTATACTAAGCTGTTATCAATAGCAATAATTGCTTCATAGTGCCCTAACCCATAATTATAGTATTTTTATTTTTTCATGAAATCCAGGAAAAGACCTATTTTGAGCAAAGATGAATATTTAATCAAATGCAAACATCAAAGATTATTTGGAAAGACTTGTTTTACAAGCTCTAGAAAGCTGTTGTGAGCCTTATCTCTTGGAATTGCCAGATTCAAAATATGCGAACATGTTAATTATTATATACTTGATTGTGCTAAATTGTAGCTACTAATCCCAGCTACTATAAACTGGTAAATTTAACTCCTGTTGTTCAATAATCTTTCTTTGATTTCTGTATTTTTTGTCTGTTTGTTTGTTTGTTTTGCCTTCATATGACAATCAGAATGATTAAAATGAAGATCCAGTAATTAGATCCAATAATCTGAGTAATATTCTTTTAGATCAAGTACACTTCTATTTTCATAGAAGAGTTTTAAAGTATCACAGTATTAACATACCATGTATTACAGGCCCATTTTCTTATTTTAACATGTTATCTAATGTGAATGAATTCATAAATAATTCAACATGTCTACAACTACTCTTCATGAATTCTTCTTACATTTTCCAACAGCTAGAGAAATTTATTCAACAACAGATTCACAGATTACTAAGGTATATTCACCCAGAAAAATAGCAGTTTTTTCATTTAAATTGTATGACTTTTTTTTTATCATATTCTTGGATTCATTACAAGTTTGTCTTTTTTGAGAAACAGAGGAAACATTACTACAAGGAGTGCTGTTTTCCCTGTTTTTTTTTTTTTTTTTTCCTGTTTGGAGAGGAAATTGCATGAGCAATGCGATGTCCATAGAAAACTGGCTAAATTATCAATAGAAATACAATGCAAGAAATATGACATAATTAAAAAATCTAATTACTCTCTTTATGTCTTTTTTTTTTTTTCTTAAATCAAAGAAACAGTTTTCCCTGGCATACATCACTCATAACTGAAGATAGTTGGAAAGTGTGGTTAGAAAAAAAAAAATGTTTTGATCTGTTATTTCAGTATGCAATTCTTTAGGAGCTTTTCCTGCTAAGCTATTTACTGATACAATGATGATAATGCTGATGAAGCCCAGAATGATGTTTTCTAATTGTATCTGTGGTGGTTAAAATTTCAACTAACATTTATATTTGAAAAAAAAAAAAAGAAAGAAAAAGAAAAAGAATTATTACTTAGCCAAGTTGGTGAGTCCAGACAGACCTTCAGCATCAATTTTGCTGATTTTGTTGCCATCAAGGTGAAGTTCAGTAAGGGATGGAGGAAGGCCTGAGACAGAGAACACCATAAAATTACTTTTGATAAAACTGTACTATTATTTATTTATTTATTTATTTATTTTAATGGACTTGGCTTGTGTTATATTGAAGCTCTTTTACAGTAACAAAAAGATTTTTACCAGACATGGCCAAGAACAATGAATGAAACAAGGCACTTTCACAATCAGGGGAACTGAAAACTGCTAGTAACAATTTATTTGCCATGAAATAAGACTAAGCTCCTAAGGTCATCAAAGAACATTTAATTCTTAAGAAATAGTTAAATGAAATTCTTCATAGGTATGAGTTCTAGCCTTTATGATTATATAAATGGGATACATATAACAGTGTAAGAGAAAAAGCCTTCATTTTAGTCAGACTATTCACATATAAAAATCTATAAACATTTGGTGCCTAGATATTTAATAAATAACAGCAGCAGAAAGAGATTATAAAGATGAGGAAAACAATTTTAATGTTAATTTTAGTAGAGTACATATTAGTTTGCAAATTCTGTTCATCGGAAAAAAAAAAAAAAAAAAAAAAAAAAAAGAAGGAACCAAATATTTTAACTATCTAAGTTCCCTCAAAGGAATAGCCAAAACAGGAAATGTGGCAAGAAAGAAATAGCAACTAGTATTAACTTTCAAAAAAGTAGAGCTACTTCAAAACATTCTGCTGGCTGAAGTACAAATAAATTGAATATAATTTCCTCTCTATCGGAACCATTCTGTATTTCTTTTCTTTCTGAATAGGTTATACTGAAGCTTTTTTTATTTTGTAATGATTTACAATGACATACTTCTAAGAATTGCAAATGTTTCTGTTTTGCATAGGAATGGTCCTTTGCCTTCAACTCCGCAGATTCATGAAGGGCTGATTTTATGCTTGTAGAGCTTCAGTTATTCTGTAAGGGTTTATGTCTCTACAATGTTGATCAGGTTCACAAACCAGAGTTGGAGGGTGAAAACATTCTTCCACTTTATATTTCAACCATGAGACAAGGAAAGCTAAATAATGTAAAATGGTTTACTTTTGACAGTACACCTGTTGAGGAGCTTCTCATAAGGGCAAAATAAAATTTTTCAAATTAATAAAAGCCAGCTGAATGAAAAATGAACTATTTTATTTTAATTTAATTTAATTTTTTTTAAATAGCAGTCAAATAGTGGATACTCTAAAGATTGGCTCAAAAGGCTTACATAATGTATTGATTTTTAAGTTTCACCAGCTGACTAGAAGTCACCTTCTTACACCTGCATAAATCTCTCAAATATTCATTTAAGTCCTTACCTTTTGGAATGCTAGTAATGTTGGTGTCCGCGATACGGATATATGAGAGCCTCTTCATCCCCTGAAAAGCTCCATTTTCAATGCCTGAGCTCTTGAGTGGATTTGTGCCTAGTTCTGCCAACAAAACACGTTATTGAGCTGTGCTGCAGTGTATGAATCAATACCCATTAAACTTCAGGTCTCTAACAGGTCAAAGCTAATTTGGAGGTATCACATTCATTAGCACATTTCTTGGCTTTCTACATAAAGTTACTGAGTGAAATAAGAACAACATCTTAACAACATCTGGGTTGATCTTGTTACAATTTATCATACCTAAGACAATCACTTGATTCAGTCCACTAAAGACAGCTTTCCTCAACTTGGAGATCTCGTTTTCATGAGCCCGTATCTCCTGAAGAGACTTCGGCATGTTTTCTGGAAGTTCCTTCAGGTTATTCTTGGACAGGTAAAGTCTTTCCAGTTTCTTCAGAGGAGCAAAAGCTGATGGGCTTATTTTGCTGATTTTGTTGTTAACAAGGATCAATGCCTGTGGAGTAGTAATGAAGAAGATCTCAGATGATCGCAGATGAAATTATTTTAAGATTGAAGCATTAAAAAATATTTATTCTTTTCTAGAGTCTTCTGATGTCATTTGATAGCCAATCTAGTGAGCTGAAGAATGAAATGCAGTACTAAAATAAATAGATTAAGGACTTCTGAAACAGTAAAATATAAACAAGGCCTACAAATAACTACAAATGGTACTTTACTGCTGAGGTATATGCAGCTTCTGTTAATGTCGAGGAGAATCGTAATTTATATCCACGATTAATTACAATCCTTCTACATGAAAGCTGTGAAGAACAAGTCATTCATATAAAATTAACATCAGTTATATTTTCTTTCTTTCTTTTTATTTTATTTTATTTTATTTTATTTTTTTCTGGGCAGATAGGAGGAGAAGTACTGTTGTTTATTCTGAGGTTACAGTTATACCTTGCTTATCATCATACAATCATGTTATCCAGTTTTTCCTGAGCAGAAAATTCTAGGACTCAATACAGAGAAGGCACAGCCGAGCTTAATAAAAATATACATACAATCACCACTTTCCTCTTCTTCTGATAGATTGAACTTATTAGATTTCTGTCTGCTAATAACCTTATTTTTGTAGAGATATAACTTTTTATTTATTTATTTATTTATTTTTAGTGTAACATAGTATGGAAGAGGAGCAATCATACTCTAAGTCCTGCAGGTCCGTCATGGACCATATTTCTTCTGCCTTCTGTGTGGGAGTTTAACTAATTTAGTTCTCACAACAACTGTGATACCTAGACTCGGGGTAACTGTACGCACATTAGCTCCCTGTACAGTCTGGGAAGAGAAGCCTCCATAAAAACTGTTACCTATAATAGGTGGTCTCCGTATGCCTCTGAAATTTCACTTTATTTTTAACTTATGTTGATCAACCATGACATAAAAATGGAGAAGAAAGTTCCATTACCATCAGAAGAGTAATGCAGGTTAATGGAAAAGATTTCAGATATGACATATATGAGAATTAATCCCATTAAATCTGTTTGCTGTCTACTTATCAGACTTACAGCTTTACATATTTTTGCAGTGAATTACGTAGAATGGGCTGTATAGATATGAATAGCATCATCTGTTTACATTTATTACTGGGGAAAATCTATAGAGCATTTTTGTTCACTAACTCCATCATGCCATTTTTCAGAAACAGAAGAAAATGGTTGCTGATACACCAAAAAAAAAAAAAA
>VXAA01000920.1:22790-67603 GCA_013399115.1 Anseranas semipalmata
AAAAAAAAAAAAAGATATTGCATATATTATAGTTAACATTCACTCTATTCTAATACATTTGTAATATTTTCAAAATTAAACTTTTGTATGTTTCTTGGAGGAAAATAGAGCATTTAGCTCTTTCTACAATCACAAATCCACAATGTTAAGTATTAAAACAATGTCAAGAAGTGTATCAGCATCTGTGTCAGAATCTACCTACCAAGAAAATTGAAAGACAGGTAAGACGGTTTAAAATTGTATTTGTTGCATGTTTTTTTCCCCTAATGGACTCCTCTTGTAGCTCATCCTGAGCAAAGCAAGCAGTGTGTTCTGTATGTGGTTTCACTGAGTATGTGTAACGTTGAGCAGATCTGGTTTTAATTTTGTGTGCTAGCTAGCAATACAACATTTGCAAGAGCAGGTAGAAAAGGTCACTCGCAGTTCAGCAGAGTACTTCACTAACTATAAGCCTCTCCCAAAATAAATAGATTCATCAATGGAAGCTATGGCCACGTCTCTCTTGTATTTCAGACTGTTATAAGAACTGCCATAAGAATACATCGGTTTTGGTTTTCTAAGAGAATTTTCAGCCAGATGTAGCTTCTCCCCTTATTGTACTAAAGCTACTTGCACAGTATTAGGACATGGGAAGCAACCAGATATTATGAGCGGTACAGCTTGAATTATGCAGATTAGTCTCTTTCATTGCTTTTATCAAAATAACTGAATAACTGAATGTGCTACTGCTAATTATATTCATTTTTTTTATGGTTTTACCATAGTTTTCTTTTCCATAGATATCTAAACCAATATTCAATGAGTTTAGACTCATGAGCACTTAACATTTTTATCTTACATCCTGCCTTGTACTGCTTGGTCATTTATTTCAGCTAAAGATTTGCTTTATCTTTTATTATTATTATTATTATTTCTTATCTGTTTTATCTTCTTTCCTTTTAAATAAAAATGTTTTTGGTTTGATTATCACAGCTGATGTTCTAATATGATATACTTCTCACAGAAATAGACAGATATAGCCATTCAGCTAGGCCCTGTAATGTAAATATTTTGTGAGTAGTTGACATTCAGAGAATAGCTAAAGCTCTTCCAAGCAGAACTGTTAGTCCTGACCAAAACCAGAAATTGTCTATGTATTTAGTATTAATCTGTTCTGCTTTGCCAATGCTGTCCTGAATATGGTCATCTTATCTTGGGGAAACACAGAACAGTTGTTTTATTCAAACATTCAGAAAATCTATCTCACTTAGAAATGATCAACGGTATGCTTAAAAATACTTTCAAAGTGGGAACATATGTATGGTGGTATAAACTGGGAAAGTATCACAATCCTTTAGTTTTCAACTTTTTTTTTTTTTNTTTTTTTTTTTTTTTTTTTTTTTTTTTTGTACCAGAACCTCAGTTCTCATTTGGATCTTGCTGTGTAAGTCCCTGTTCCTGCTATTTTAAACCTACATTATTTTTCACACTGCTTGTACAGCTTTAAAGAAGGAAAAACAAGCCCACACATCAGAATTTGCAAGAGAAGTTTTACTGTCTCCCAGAGCAACAGCAAATGATGAGGATAACACACCAGCAGAGCACCTGGCCAGCCATACCCATGGGTTCCTTTCCCACTTCACAATTACTCTATTATATGCAAGACTTAAAGAAAGAAGTTATTAGCCTTGGAGCGCTGCTGTTTATTTTCCTCAGAATGTGCCCCGTATGGTTTGCATGTAACAAAAGTTAAAACAAAACACAATAAAATTA
This sequence comes from Anseranas semipalmata, assembly GCA_013399115.1. Lineage (NCBI taxonomy): Eukaryota > Metazoa > Chordata > Aves > Anseriformes > Anseranatidae > Anseranas > Anseranas semipalmata. The sequence continues at coordinate 24,543 of VXAA01000920.1, forward strand.
AATGAAAAACTCAGGGGAATTTAGAGGTCAGTGAAAACAGGAACTAGAGAAGAAAATCTGAGGGAAAACATCTGCAGGCAGTGCTATTGAGAAAGGGATGTTAGACAAAAAAATGCCACATGGACTAAGTTTCCTGAATATGGCCCAGATGGCATGGTGGGACATTATATTCGTCTTGCTAAAGGACAGCTCAATATACTAATTTTGTGCAGGGCAAGCAATACCCAGAGGTTAAAATGAGAGTCAATCTGAAAGTGCTGAAAGTGCTTGAACCTCAGCTAACACTTGCAATGCTGCTAGTACAGAACAGTTTGGAAGATCGAAGAAATGTGACAGCTTAGGGCAATAATTGAATAGAGCTACAGGAATTGATTTTATTGTTGTTGTTGTTTTTAAATCTATCTTCTTCCATGCCTCCTTTTCTTGGTGGAGGAAATAAAGATGTTTCTTTAAAAAAAAAAAAAAAAAAAAGAAAACCAGCAACATTGAAGCATCTCACCAGATCCCAATACAGAAGGCTTTCAGCATGCACAGCTGACAGCATGGCTTGGTATGGGTACGGAGATATTTAGCCATAGGCAAGAAAAGAGGTGAGAAAGAAAGAGAAAATAAAGGGGCACAAACACTTGAAGTATTAAAGACACCACATATTTGGGCTCAGAGGGCTCACACCAATTTCTTATGGATAAGGGAAAAATTAGCTTCTACACTTTGCTCTGAGATAAAGACTTTTTCCCTTGTTATACATAGCATGACATGTATGACATAGCTCTTGCAGCTCTTATGCAGCTCTTACAGAGTAAGCATTGACTCTGTTATGTTTATTACTATATATTGCACTGTGGTAATATCTACGGACCACTTGATCACAACCAGCAGTTTTAACAGTGCTCAGAGAGGGAAAAAAGGCCAAGCTTCGATCCAAAGATGGTTTAATTTTTACTGAAACACCTTTTGTAGTAACTATTGTAGTAACAATAACAACAACAAAAATAAAAATAGAAAAAAAAAAAAGGAAAAAAAGACTGTATGACAGGAATAAATGCTGGCTCAGTTGAAGTCCATGGGAGTCTGGCCATTTTCCTCCCTCTGGCCTGGTTTCCGACTCAAATATTTACTCCCTAAACAAAAAGGAGGATTCACAGTTCAGGCAGATTTTGGAACACTTGTTGGCATGCTCTTGTCAAAATACACCCTGACAAACTGCAGAGTGAGCATGTGGCAGTCATGTAGGAACTAGTATAACTTTGTTCTTCTTCGTGTTACCAAAACTTGCATTTTTTGCCATGGCTGGGGGTGGGGACAGGGGTACTGTATCTTTTGGTGTAAATCAGGGAACTGTTCTGTGGGGTTTCCATCCTTACATCTGTCCTTCTAGGTTTAGAAAAGTTTGAAGTGAGAGCCTTGCCAAAAGTTGAAACGAACTGTTAAATGATCAGCAAATTGTTATCAACCATAATACACGCTGATACATCTGTTTTGCCAGCTGGGGATGGTACTCTTACCTAACATCAAATCTTTAATGATGCATGCAGCCTTCAGGGTTTAAACTGAAAAATCAATCTGCTGATCCAATGGAATTTTTTTAATTTCCTGGGTTATGTATTATATTATTACCTGTTGTTTTATTATAGTGCTGCTAGGAACAGTAATACCTTAAGAACTGTAAGCTCAGGAGTCAGGAGTCCAAATAAAAATAATAATAAATTTGGTCCTTTTTGTTTGCCTTATGGTTTCAGTTGTTAAGACATATTCATATCCTGGACATATAGTCACGCTTTTCTGCCAAATTATTAGCAGTGGGTGTGCACATGTAAGGGAAACAAAAACAAGCAAGCAAACATCAAAAAACTACACAAAAAAAAGAACTTTACTTCCTTCTCTAATTATTTTTTACTGGAAGATAGAAATTTACAACATAAGCATTCATTTTTAAATTCATTTTTAAAATCATAAAGATTAGTAAGCTTAAAGGAACCAAGAGACCCTGAATCCAAGGAGGTCTCTGAACAGAATTCCAGATGTTTTGTCTTGTGAAGGGCTCATGATGTACAGAGTTAAGGCAGAAAAAGGTTAAAGGTATTAAAAAAACATGATGGTGCAATGATTCTTTTTAAGTTGTTACTTAAATTCTTTGGTAGCTTTAGTAAAATGGATCAAGTGGACATAACTAAGAAAGGCAAGGAAAAAGGGATGACATGGAAAGGAGAGGGAAGAGATGGATGAACTGTGAAGAAGGAGACGGCAAGGCATTGAAACAAGCCTGACAGTACAGAGGAAAGAAGGCTGTGGAAAGCAGTTTGATCGCATCCACAGCACTTTGTTCAGTAATCTCACCAAGCTGATGAGCCTGCTGTATATCTAGTTTGCACTGAGTTTGAGCTGTCACTGGTAAGTATTGTGTAACGTGACTTGCACAGATGACCAGAGAACTGCTGGCTCTACATTTTACTGCTCCAATAAAAATAATCCTAATGCTCTGGCATTCTAGAGAACCTTTCAACACTGCCCTTGTCTATCAGGGCAAGCATTTAAGACATTCATTTTATCATATTTTACTTGTTTATTTTATTGCTGTAGTCTATTAAATATATATTTTTTTTTTTTTAGTATTCTGACTCTCTCTAAAATTTTGAGGACTTCAAAGTATTTTCTTCTGCTGTTTTGCTCACTCAAAAAGTTCTTTGTCCTCTGCACATTAAAAAAAAAAAATGTTTTTTATGCACTTTATGTGTTGCACATTGCTTGTTTCAGTGGAAAATCTCATCACGTGTTCAAGCACAACATAAAGGAGAGTCTGAGGAAATGGGATCTCTCTAAGGGAGTGCTGCATTTCAGAAAGATTAACATCCTTTTTATTTTTTTTTTTTCCGCAGAATATTTGTCAGAGACCTACTGATGCTCCAAGCTGGAAAGGGGAGAAGTGTTTCTTAGTCCTATTATGAATATCTGCTATAGATGATAGTGGGAATCGAGTTCACAGGTAGAATCTGGGCAGAGATTGTCTATTTTTTACAGTAAGCTGATGGCTACTGGGTCTTCACTCTGTGATTTGCAGAGCAGTATGTTTACTTAACTTCTCTTTTGATTATGCCTGGGAAATGGGAACTGAAGCTGTAATGAGTCATCAAAAGACTGTGTTCTTTCATTAATATTTTTTGATCTATTAGCAGCTTTTCTGTATCCCTGAAAGATGTTCTTAGACTTTTCCTCAGTTAAGCTAGACTGTTGTCCTTCGATGTTGATTGAAAAAATAAATACAAAAGAATGAAGGCATGAAACATTTTTGTGTAATACACTAGTTTTCCACTAGATATTGCTACAAAGAATGTTTAATTTATTTACCCATATATTTAATGTTGACAGATGCTTATTTTGGGTATGGTTATAACTTTAAGTCCCAAGCTGAGATCAAAAAGAGAATAAAAAAATAAAAATAAAAACAAAAGAGAGAAAATCTTTTGTGCAGGTCTTTTCTTTCAGTATAAATACAGACAGATCTGGCTCTGTTGTGCATGCAACCGTGGCTTTGCATATCTCTACCAGCTTAAATTAAGCAATGTTCCATTTGATTTCAGGCCAATAGTGCGTTCATCTTCTTCTGCTGTACTAACACTAAACCATTGAAAAATTCCTGTTGGAAAAGTATGCAGTCACTATTCTGTTGTTCATGCTGTTCTTATAGTGATCTAATACACATTGTTTTCTTTTACCTCTTTTTCCAAGTACCAGGTATTATGCTGGTTTGTTTTGGCTTTGCCACACAGCATATAACTCCATGTGCTGTTTTTGTAAACTCCTCCTTCAGTGTGCATGAAGGCTTACTTACATAGTATTTTGTATTCCTTAATATGTCCATGGGGTCATAGTACTGTATTTTATCCAGAAGTCTCAGTTTGCCTGGAAAATTCTGACAGTTGCATAAAAAGATTTCTTCTGCTTTTTCCAATAGTATCTCTGTAACTGTTTTGTCACAAGTCTAAATAAGCAAATCTTTTACACCATATCAGACAATTTTATGAAACTGTAAGACTCTGTCCTTGGCCCTAAAGTAAGACTGTCTTCTATTTTTTTCACTATTCTCCTGAGTCCTCTGGTTAAAAGTACATCTCACGTTTCATTTTTTAATAGTATGAAGTCTCATTCAGTTTTTGTAGTACAACCCTAATAGTTTAGTCACATTTTCATGGATTAATTGAAAAATACAAAAATATCACGTACAAAACAACTGTTGACTCTGGTGCTTTCTGGGTGTCTTCCTTTGCAGGTATTTATTATTTGCAGTTACATCCTTAGTTGCATCCTTTTCTACTTGTTTGCCATATTCCATGACTGCAAATTTTTTAACTGCTCTTTGACCTTCTCAGGATTTCTTTTTTTTTTTTTTTTTATTTACACAGAATATCTGTGTAGCTGTTAAGTCCTCTTTTACTTCCATTTATCAACTCCATCAGTTACCTTTGTACTGAAGGAGAAGCCATGGGCAAAGTGTAGGTAGATCCTTTCCTTTCTCCTTACTTCAGTATTTAGTACAAATTGAACTTCAGGTTCAACCTAACTTGTTCATGAAAATCTCTTCTAAAACTATTACTCCTATGGTAGGTGATGTCTATAGGAATGAGGAATTAATTTAAAAGGAATCTTCAAAGGAATAAACTGAATATGCTATTCTTTTTTTTCTTTTTTTTTTTTTTTTCCAAGACTTGTATGAATTGAGATTTAGGCAATTGTTTCCTAAACAGTCGTACCAAGTGGTCACTTTATGCGAGAGATTGACAGCAGTTTCTGATGATTTCAGATTATGGAAAAATAGTAGCTATAATTTATGTGAACCTTTCTGCTTTAGTAGAGTTTAAGAAGGTTTCATAGTTTAGAAGAAGTCTAGAAACTTTTGAACATCACACTGTCAAGCACAAGCCACGTGTATCTGAGAATATGATTTAAAAAGTATATATGTGAGATATGTACATATACATCACACACACACACATATCTTTAAAACAAAAGTGACAAAGGACCTCTGTTAACTGCAAAGCTTTTGAGATATACTCATCTAAAAGCAATATTCCCCTTTCACCGTGACTTTGAATATTACAAGGGAGGGGAATGGGAATTATTCCCAGATCTTACACAAGGAGAAGAATGATGCCTGCCTAGAGTAAAGATGGCGCCTAGTTACAAAAATGTAAATGCATAGGTAAATTATTATTCTGGGCAGGAGACAAGAGGATTCTTTTTCTTTCTTGAGTAGATCCAAGAAAACCGCATTGTTTTGAAGGTCATTGTTGAAATTTATATTACCATTGTCACTCTTCTGTATGATTTCCACTAGTCCCTAAATATGCCCTGGGTACTTTGGGGAATAAGATGAACAAATAATGTCTTCCCTGAAGAGTTATGTATTCAATTCGGTATTAAATTATATCTGTTGTAATAAGGAAAAGAAAAACATCCATGGAATTAACTCAATGAGATGTCATCATTCACAACAGTTTAACTCAGAACAAGGTATAATAGAGACCTGAACTGAGTGCCAAGTAGGCAGAAATTATTTGTGCTGGTGCTTTTCATCTGCAATACTCTGCTCTGATTCACTTAGTGCAGTGTCATGAGGAAAGATTGCAAAAGACTAACTTCATTGACAAGGTTTTCTCTTTTTTAGCACTCAGCAGATGATCTTCATTGAAAATACAGGATGTCTCCCTGAGGTGGATGAAAACAAAAACAAGTGGGAAGGAATTAGAGTGTCAAATCTGTTTAGTAGTCAAGCACAGGAATTGAAAAAACGATTCTGGGGCATAAATAATCTCATTCTAATACAGACTTCCAAAATAGGATGTAGAAACACCTACTTCTCTATGCTGACTGTATAGGATATCTATACAACTGGGCCAGGTGTAGACATCTATGCAGTAGTTGCTAAAGGTATACGACATGAACCTCATCACGATTTACTTATGCAACTCCCTCCACTACGGACAGTCATTGTATCCCTATTATTTTTCAAAACTTTTCTTCTTGATGTTGCATTAAAACAGAAATTTAAGACAGAATTTGGAAGAAATGAAGGACTTTTTCTCCAAGTAGAAATGGATGAATGTAACTTCTTGGTTGAAAAAGTGCTTGTTTGGGTGATGGCATCGCAATCACGAACAGATGGAGTGGGAGTGGCTTCTTGGTAGTGAATGAAAACAATAGAATTGAAAGAGGCTGTGAAGTACCACGAAAGTGAAGTCAAGTAGTTTATGCTGCTTATAATCAAAAAGGATCAAATGGAACAATGCACAGAATAAAGTGACTCGGTGAAAGGCTAGAAAAATATCTGCTGCAGCATTTTGAAATATATCTGAGATGGGGGTATTACTTCCCAAGACAGAAAAGTAATAGCCTTTTTTTGATCTAGAAAGAAAGATGTTTTGACATAATTAAGGCAAGTCTATGAGGTATGAATTTTAAGATGTTGATAACAAGTAAAGAAATAAGGGAGGAGGACCTCTGATAGAAGAACAAAAATTTGGAGGCAGAGGAAGGTTTCTGATGGAAACTTGAAAAATAAGAGAACCAGAAAAAAGGGCAGTCATAGAAACTACGGAAGGAAAGGGAAAGCAGACAGTAGTGTTGGAAGAGACTGGCAGGTAAAGAAGAATGAGAATGGAATTTTGGTAAGAATTTTTTTTTTTATGTTTTTATTGGCAAAAGCATAATTTCATTGTAGTACAGCAGGCAGGAGGTTGGTTTGAAAGGGTACTTGAGCTAAAATTAGTTAAGAAAAACTGATGACAAACAGAATATATACAGAGATCCATGAGCTCCAAGGTGGAATGGGAAGGCATACAGTAATGAGGTGACAAGGTTGAGAAGGATTTTCTTTTTTACTAGAAATAACCAAACCACTGTCCAAAGGGAGAGAAAACCTAAGTAAATAGGTGAAAGAAGTTATGATGGTGATCAGGAGACTGAATGGAAGGGAGACAGGTACAGAGATGAAATCGGGTGAGGAAATTCTGTGGCATGAGAAGAAAGTTTACAGGAGAGGAATGGGAAAGAAAATTAATAGGCTGGGATGGTGGAGGAAGATCACAGAGCATTTCATCAGTTTTCCTTAAAAACATGTATACCGGGCCAAAACCACCTTTTCTATCTATTTTTTTTTTTTTTTTTTTAGCATGTGCTAGTTCAGCTATACACTTACATGAAGATTCTTCAAGTTCTTGAAATCTCCTTCTTTAATTTCAGTGATTTTGTTGTTCTGTAAGTCCAGCAGAGTTGTGTCAGGGGGAAGGTCTTTTGGCACTCTTTCCAGACCTAGGAACAGTGAAAAGAATAAACAATTGGCTTTGAAAGAAACTTCAAACAGGGGTCAGTACTTTCCTTAGTACTATTTACCTTTCAGTAAACATTTCTAGAACTCATTTCCTGAAGAATCTTATGAAGATTTATTTGACAGCATTTCAGTCTCCAAAGATTCAAAGGGAGTTTTGTTTTGCTATGTCAAATTAAAATGTATTTATTCACATTTCCATTCTGCCCTTTTCTGAGAATATATCTAGTTATAGCTTGAAGTAAAGGACTGAGTTTGTCAAATTTATTTCTAACACATTTAACCCCACTGAATTGCGTGAATAAAAATTGCTTTCAGAAAGAGGTATGGCATTTATTAATTTCACTGTGTGTTAGCTTTTTTGGATAGAGAGCATTTCCTGCTATTTATAAGTCAGTAGACTTTTCTTCAAAGGACGACGATGGCTAATTATAATCATTTCCAGAAAAAAATATTATTTGTTTGACAGTAACTGAATAACTTGCAGTAAAGTCCACCTTAAAAAAAAAGTGGGGGGCGGAGACACAAAACCCCCACTTTTCTTTCGGTTGAAACCATGTCCAAATTTTCTGGAGAACAAATCTTTTGGTTTCACTACAACTGCCAAAAGAACTTCAGACAGTTTAAATTAAAGACTCTCTTTGGGACTATTTTGTGAATAGCTGATATGTAAGTCCAATGAAGTCATGGAAATGAAATTATTTAGTGTTAAATAACACTCACTTTACCCAGCTTTCCTTTTGTACTGTGACTTGGAATAGAGCAAATCTTTTACAGTCTTTCTGATTTGCCACAAATTAAAATATTCTTTCCTAACTAGTCTTTTTTTTTTTTCTTTTAGCAGAATGTGAAATGCTAAATGAATAAATGAATAGCTAGTAGAAATAATTTATGACCATTAATAAAGTCTCAATATGGGCATCTAACAGAAGTGGACTTCTGCACATAGAACAGCCTTATAACAATAAAGATTTTAATAAATATTTCTGAAGCTATACTCAAACTCTCCTTGGAAAGATCTCTCTGTAAGTATCACCAGTGTTTCCCCAACAAATTCTGGAAACAAGCCTTATTTAGTTATCTACATATGGGAGCAGGAGACCGAAACTTTTGAAAAGTCTTTGCTTCTTTTACACTTAGCTTTAAGGGATAATATTAGTCTGTGTAGAATACAGTCTTTCTAAGAAGTTCGTTTCTGAATTTAAAAACATCCAAGCTACTCTTCCAAATTTGTTTTCCCACCCATAAGTTCTCAAACATTAGCTAAATAAGTATTAAAATATATGGGTCCGATATATTTTAAAATGGAGTACAATATAGATTAACCTGGCTGAGTTTTATTCATATTGGAGCCCAAAAGATTTAAAAAGCAAAGCCCCGGAAGATGAATTAGTAAAAGCATGTACTGCATATAACATGACAAGAGCCAAAGCTCACATCTCATCCTATTCACCTTGCTGATTTTCAGTGCGTGAACAGATGAGACAGGTTAAGGTTCTTCATATTCCTAAAATAATGTTTTCTCATTTAGGCATGGAGTTCATTTTTACTGAAGGCAGTTGCAAAAGCCTCATTACTTTTAGAGCTCCAAATATACAAAAATATAATACCATATAATTTGCATGTTGTCTTTGGACAATTTCTGTACTCTGCAGACAGCAGTGACGTCAGTAACTAAAAATTCTCTCCTCAAAAGAACTATTTGTATAAGAAGTTTTCATAGTCTAGCAACTTTTATATTATTTTCCACATATAAATACAAAAATTCGGTTGAAATATTTGTATACGAAGTAATATTACTATATTCTGGTTGTCCGTATGTTTATATTAAAAAGACTAGTATTAGCAATTTAAGTACTTGTGGCAAAAACAGTGTACATGAGAGCTATACAGCTGTACATTATGGAATACCCTTGGAACATGCTTTGTAAGAATACTTGTATTGCCATTGAAGGGACAATTTGCTAGAGACTAAACTTTAAATTAAATTTCCACCTGTACTCTTCAAGTTTCACATGTCAGATTTTACAAGCTCAAACATCTTCTGTGAATGAGGTAGAACTGATAATTTCACAGAGCAATTAAGTTAAACTGTGGTTCATATTATAATAAGACAACAATCATCAGATAACCCTTTGTGAACAGTGATTTATAAAAGCTTACTATCTTGTACTAAAAACTAGGATGTACGATGCTATTAGCTCCACATACAAAGAATATAACTGTCATCCCTTAAACTACTGAACTTGTTTTATTACCTATCTCATGTATATTCTGTTATGTATTTCCTGAAGCCATTTCTAAAAGGGTTCAGAAAACAGCTGAACCGCATGCATTGTATATGATTTTTCCTTGGCTTGTCTGAGTTTGGAGATATGGAGGTTGGCATACGGACAGCAAAGCATCATGCATTGTGTAGAAGAGTACAGGATGGACCCCAGGTGCTACAGAGATGCTACATTAGCCTTAAGGTGTATAGTACACCAACCGATAGCTACACCACATGGAGCTCTCAAGTGAAGTATGAGTTTGGAAATGGGTGGATCTGGACACTGACTGATAAAATTAGCAGCTAAATAATTCAGGATTAAACTGTGTTTTGACTTGTGGATTGGATCCAAGTGTTTCACCACTTGTCCCATCTATATTGTCTTCAGAAGCTTGCAGGTCCACGTCTCTGTATAGATAGATGTGTCTCCAGATAGATACATGTAAGGGTGTTGTTGTAGTGCAAACCAGTCCCTGTGCTGGTGTTTCCCTGCCTGGGGAAGGCAAGCCTTCAAGTCTTTCTGGTCATGACAGGTCAGTACGTAGGCAGTGTGGATGAATGTGGGAGTCTGAATTAACATGACAGAGTGACAGAATTTGAAATGAATCTAGAAAACTTCAATCCCACTAGAATTGAAATGGCTCTTGACTCCTGGGCTAGAATTACCATTGCCCAGGAGGATTTTGGGATTCTTCTGGCTGGAAGACAGAGGAATTTAGAGAGGAATTGTGGGCTGTACTTGTTACTTATTCTGAGAAGCACAAGTGATGCCCATATACTTCTGAAAACATGTTGTAGTGTGACTCTATGTCCACCTACAAATGCCTTCCAGTGAAATTTATGTAATGCCAACTGAAAGAGGAACTGGTATGGGAAAATACCAATTGAGTCAATTCTTAATCATTTTAAAAACAGTTTACACAACTATTCCAGCTCTTACTTTTGATTTTTTTTTTTTATACATTTAAGATTGCTTCCTAAAAAGCTATATGGCAATCTTTAATAGCAGTCTGACTTTTTATGTGGATAATCAGTGCTATACAGTTTGGTATTTAGTTGCTTGGAAATATTTCAGGCCTCTGGTTTCTAAGATTAATTTAAAACTGATTTAGATATTTCTGCCTTACCCACTGTCTGTTAAATTGAAAATGCATATGGATTTTTTATTTTGAATGAATAAATCTAGATCAGTTATTATTTAAGTTGGTAAATGCATTTAAATGATTCACAAATAAGCAGAAATGGTATATCCTCACCCTTCCAAAATGCTAGCTCACACTGACATTAAAAGCCTAAAGATTCTGGAAACACAAGGGACATAATTAACCTGTTTGTGTATCTTTATTCAGAAAACTATGGCCATTTGCACTAAAATAGTTCTTCAGGAGAAATCACGTCTTCCTTACAGAAGTTAAACAGATATCAAACTCTGCAACATGGACCAGATCGGTATCATTCTCTGCAGATTTCAACAAGTAGAAATTTTGTTCTGTTCTGCATCTTCAATGTGTAGCACTCAGCAATTCTCACCAGGATACATGCATGTGTGTAAACATGCATGCATATGGCAATACATAAACAGCAATATATACCATAGAACTATAAAAAGAAACAAGTGTGTAAATAAGCTTGAAGTACTTCTTCTTATTATTCAGGATCTGTTGTACTTTTATTTTTCCAGCAGAAGCTTTCCTAACTTATTCTTACATTAGTTGCTACATCACAGATTTTTGGAATAACTAATATGATCAAATGTGTTAGGGGGATGCCTAGCGGAGCTGGATCATCAATGGATTTCTTTCACATAGACAACAAGGACCCACACTCTTGGAAACACTGTGAAGGAAAGGATCATCTAGAGTCACCTAAAAGGTGTTCAGTGGAGAGAGGTTATCAGAACCAGGTATCCCTCCATAGTGGGAGAATGGAGAAGAATGTAACCTTGCAGCAATCAGGCTTGTCTCAGTGAGATCCCACCTATGCGGTGTGTAGTGTTTTCTCTCATGAATTCTTAAGTAAATTAGGTTTATGCAATTACAATATCTGGCTTTTTTTCTGTGATTGCCTCTCCACTTGGAGAGGACAGAAGTCTGATGGGTCTGGAGATTTTATGAGACCAGAAACTAAGCACAAATGAGCCAAACTAATGATACAGTGAGGCTGGTATAATTCAGCCCTTACTGAGTCCCTGAGAGAGCAGCAATGTGTGGCTAGTCATCTCCTGTGTAGTGATACACCAGCCCAACTCGCATATGAATCATAGAACGGCATAGGTTGAAAAGGACCTTAAAGATCATCTAGTTTCAACCCCCCTGCTCTGGGCAGGGTTGCCAACTACTAGAGCAGGCTGCCCAGCGCCACATCCAGCCTGGCCTTGAATGCCTCCAGGGATGGGGCATCCACAACCTCTCTGGGCAACCTGTTCCAGTGCCTCACCACCCTCTGAGTGAAAAACTTCCTCCTAATATCCAACCTAAATCTCCCCTGTCTTAGTTTGTAACCATTTCCCCTTGTCCTATCACTATCAACGTGTGTGAACACGCGTTCCCCCTCCTGTTTATACGCTCCCTTCATGGTACTGGAAGGCCGCAATGAGGTCTCCCCGGAGCCTTCTCTTCTCCAAGCTAAACAAGCCCAGTTCTCTCAACCTTTCTTCATAGGAGAGGTGTTCCAGCCCTCTGATCATCATATGCTGCCATTTAGCCAGCCAAACAGGTGTAGGAGATGTAGCAAGGATTTGGGAATATTGTGAGGACTAAGGGAGATTAGGGGTTTTGGTATACAAGACAAGCGTCATTACTTTTGCAGCTCAGGGAATTACCTGCTCAGCTGCAGGAGCTGTGATCAAGCGGCCGTGGAATTGTTTAACCCCCAAAATGAGACAGGTGGCATTTGAACCCTCCTCACTATGACGGGGCTTCAGTTCACTGCTCCAGTTTCTCAGAAGTGAGAGTCTGCAACTTGGCATGAAGCCACATTTCTGCTGAAGCCGTACGACTATGCAGAAAAGGAATGTAAGATTTATGGGGCTAGTGAGAGAGACGAAGCAAAAGGGAGTCTGAGTCTGTAGCCCAGAGATGAGGACACTTCCCTGGGAACTACATCCTTGCAACACTGAGACCACATAGTCAAAGTAAGAAATATGTGAATGGTGCCAATTGCAAACGACTTAAGGCAGCAGAGCTTGTTATGTTTATTTATTTATTTTTCCCCTCCTCCTATCCAGTTTACAACAAGCAGGGATAGGGCTTATTCCCCTGAATAAACATTTCCTTTCCCAGCTTAGGAGAAGGGGTCAAAAGGCAGAGGGAGATCTGAACACTGTAGCTCAGATACATGTGTTATTGCATTGCAACACTCACGATTATTATCATAGGGGCCATAAAATGGGGCTCTTTTCAAGTCTCCTTCAGTTTCCACTAACAGCTGCTGCCAGCTGAGGAATTTGGGCTGAGCTACATGTAATTCCCAGACGTGGTCATCAGCGGCTGCTTTCCCGGTGGAGGCAGCCTCTCCAGCAGCCGTCTGTGCTTCCTCTGCTATGTGTTCTCCCCTGCTCAATGCTCAGCTCTGCCTCACCACACCAGTCTAAAGCAGCCCTCCTGGGGGTGAGTGAGTGCCCTTGGTGATGCCCTGTGTGGACTCTGGGATGAATGGGGTGACTGGCAAGCTTATGGGTTCAGGAGACTTAGTCACGGAAAATAACAGGACTCAAGGACAGCTTTCTGGAAGGATGGCAGGGAACTTAACACTGTGTTGAATGCTTTGACTTAGAAGAGTTCACTGAAACTGTCTCAGTCGGTGTACTTTAGTATTCACTGGAAATTTGTTCTCTATTGTGTGGGATTTGAAAATAGGAGTGGTTTAATGATTTGCATCCTACCAGCCATAAAAATAAGAAACAATTGTCTTTCTTTACAAAGAAGTATCCACAGCCTCCTTCTCCCTCCCACTTTCAAAATAAAAGTCTGTTCTCTGCGTTTCCCATCAGCAGTAATTGACAATTTTTTTATTAAAAAAAAAAGAGCCAGAAAAATTGGAGAATCATTTTTATCAAGTGATTATTCTAAGAGATATAAAAAAGCAGTGTCCACTGGAACTCATGAAACTCTTAAAATACATCTTCTTAGAGCTGACTCTCAAACATTTTTCAGACTTTTTTTCCTGCTCTTCAGTCTATAAGATTCATGTTCCATTAAGGTCTCATTTGGGACTTATTTTCATCACAGATTATTATTTTGGTATACCTCTGACCCTTCCCATAGGAAGGAATGAGAAAATGAGCTCCATCCCCTGCTGAGATGGCCTCTCACAAAAGTAGACCAACTGATATACTACTACACTGTTTTTTTTTTTTTTTGCCCAAACATTTACAACGTTGCTTTCCAGAATAGAGTGAGGAACACAGAAAAACAAACAAAATCATACATTATGATCAACTGCACAGTTCCATCATGATAGTACTAATATTTGTAAAAGCCCTAGTAAAGGTTTTGAAATGAATGCATAGCTTATCTGCTCACGTCCATTTCCACCCACTGTGTAGTGAACACATATTTCAAAGTATAATGGATATTGCAAGCTACAGATGTTATGAATTATTTTTCTGTGTTAGTCACATTTCTGGTACAGATAGATTCAGCCTCCTGGCTCAAAAAACTAATACCAAAGAGTAATGATGTATTCATAAAACTCAAAATCAAGCAAATTCCATTTCTGTGTTCTTTCTAACTGACTTTTAATTTCAAAGGTCTGGAAGATGTATACCTTATCAGGAAGGACATATTTCTTTTAGAAAGGAAGAAAAGGGTTTTTGAAACAATCATGAGTCTTCAGGGATGAAGACATTATGTAAAAAATCAAATATCGTGAGATTTCTGAAGTAACTGCTAGGATTGCCAACATTACATTTCCCACTGTCATGGTTACTGACGTAAAACATCCCATCAGAGAACAGCAACAGTCCTGTGTGATTCATGCAATCTACGAGCATGGTGTGCATCAGGACTTTAATGACTGCGGATGCAATGCAGATGTACTACCTATGACTACTCATGCATTGAGGTGAAATATTTATTTCTTATGCATATTCACAGTATTCAGAAGAGAGCATTTCAATGACTGGGAGAAGTGAGCACTATCTAAAATTAAATTTTGAACGATCCTTTGGAGTAATACAGTTTGATGTTTGCCTGGTTCACTGTTTAAGCAGCAGGTGATAGGTACTAATCTAAGGATACTACTCTAAATCTGTACTTTGGGATTTACCAGAATTAGCACTAACTCAATGGGGTAGCCATAAACAGTAGTTTGGGGGGATCTCCTCTACTTTCCAGCAATCTTATACCTTCCTTTTCTGACCACATGGTCATCGCACAGCGCTGGTTTTATTATGATCTCAGGGCAGAGGTCTGTTCCTCATATTTTAGGAAAATGACCATTTTTCATAAATGTTTTAGGATTGCTTTCAACTCACTTGCATGCAAGCAAACAAAGGAAGAGAGCCGCATGACTATGTCTGAACATAGAGAGTAACATTTAAATAAATGTTGACAGAGAACTTCCCAACTGAATCAGGGAGTCTGCAGAGCTGTTAGTTCCCTCTTTCTAACAGATGATGTTATATATATCCTAGCGACTCAGATATTTTGCCTACATTACTTATTTGTTTTGTTGGTTATTTAGTGATAGACTTTCCCCAGGTCATCTATAGCAGTCATCTCTTCCATCCCATAGAATGTAAAATCTCCACCATAGAGTGAGAAAATAAAGAAGAGAAAATAAATTTTAGCCCCTAACCCTGAAAACAGTAAGATTTTCATTAGATTACTATCTTAAGTTCCTTCTTCCTTTTTCCTCTCCTGTATCTGAAACTTCCTATATGTCTCTTTTTTTAAACATTCTTATTATGGCTTCCCTTGAAAAAGTAAGATTTTCCCTTTTATGTTCATACTTCTTCTTCTTTTCTCTAAAGTGTTCCTATCATGTCTGTCTTCCTGGATTTCTTCCATTGGCTTTCTCCTCTTTCATTTTTATTCTTCTATCTAGCAGTCTGCCTTTTTTATTTTCTCTTCTACTGCCACTATACAAACAGTATTCACACTGTTCCCCTTTTCTTTCCCATTCTTACTTCCCAGTGGTAAAGAATTAGTATGATTTCCTCAGTTTGAAGGTGTGGAAATCCTAATTGAACTTATGGAAATAAAAGGCATCATACCTGAACGATAACAGTCTTTTAGCCCTGTTTGGTTAACTCACTTATGTCTTTGCTTCTACATCTCTTGGACAGAGATATTCAGCAAAGGGTTTTTTTGAGAGAGAGAATGTCTATTGCACCACTACAAACACTGTTCTTCCATGTTACCCTGAAATATGAATTCTTTGAGAGTCAGTTTAGTGTCTGAGGCCCACAGTGGAGCAGTAGAGGGGAAAACGTTTATTGGAAAATGAACTTCTGGGCTTAGTGATTAGCTTGAACACTTGCAGCTATGTTCAAAGTGAAAACGTTCCAGCATAGAAACTGAGGTCATCCCGGTCTTTCACATTTTCGGTGATGCAGATGATGCAGCAGAAGTTGGTTCTAGGATGACTTACTGCACATTTCTATTGTGATGATGATATATTACAGAACCAGGCTGTAAACTCATTTATATTTGCATGTCTTAAATGCTGTAGTATTTCTATAAATAATCTTCCTGTTTTGCCGTTAAATCCCTAAAATCATCATGAAATCAGGTAGGAAGAAGAGCCTTCTAGTTTTCACTGCTTTTAGAATATTTCATATTTATTACATTCTTTTTCATATTGAAATAAAAACTACAAACATCCTCTCCTTAACAGATTTTGGTAGCATTTCAAAGCACTCCAAACAGATCCCAGCAAATGAACACAAAGTTGTTATGGGATGTGCTCCTGGGTGCCCTCTCACCTAAGAGCATGCAAAGAGAGTGCACACAGAATCTTTACATTCTGTTTCTCACCTTTTTCATTCTTTATAGAATGCCTAAGAAATCTGCAGTGGAATTGCCTGTATAGCAAATCTAACCCTGTTGACAACAGTGTACAGACCTGTTCAAGGTCATCAGTCCCATGACTAGAAAACAACTACACACACATATACAAACAAACAAACAAACAAAACAAAACAAACAAACAAAAAAAAACAAACAAAACAAAAAACAAAAAACACCAACTCACAAAACAAAACAAACAACCGAAAAATACACACACACACACACAAAACAAAAGCACAAAACCCACAACCCTCCCCACCACCACCATTTGTGAGCTTGGTCCTTAGTTTTAAAGGTTCCTGTGTGTCCATGTTCACCTTCCTTGCTGAGAAACCAATGAGAAATTTCTGCTTCGCCTATCTGTTTTCCTTTCCTAGACTTTTCCTTTCCTTTCCTTTCCTAAACAATAATGCTCCTCCTGAATGAGCCCTTAAATATAATACAACTGAACAGACCTAGAATTCTAGCATTTGCTAATACTGTTTGTGAGGACAAGTGTGTAAAACAGGAGAAATAAGTTTCAAAAGAATGTACAATGTATTGCAAAGCATATATTCTTAGACCTGAACTTCAAGAAAAGACAAAAATATATTCAGAAATATATATATATATATNAAAACTTTTCCAAATACAATGATAACTGAATTCTGTGAAAGCAGTTTTCCCAAGTGGCTGGAGGCTGTTTCTTGCTATTATTGGGAGTTTCTTGCTATTATCATTGGTGGCTTCAGGTAGGACCCAAATTCCTAGGTCACATCCCTATTGGTAGAGGGTTCTCAGTGAACATTGGGAAGGAGCCTTTGGACTGCTTAGCTCTCCCTAAGACTTGGCAGGGAGTCTTTAGCAGGTGAATAGCACAGGCTTTATGTCTTGAAAATAGGAATAGTTTCTAAACAGTTGTATGTGCTACCAATTACTAGAACCTTCAGAGATGTTGAGAATTTAATACGCATATTACATATGTCCATAACATTAGTAGATGTCAGTATTGATTATTTAGTATGTTTTAAGTGCTTCAATTACCTGCTATGTTATGTAATGACTTAACAATTGACTCACCTTTTATTACTTATCTATTAGTAATTTCTTTGTACAGTGGGATATTTTAGAAATGAACCCTTGTTATTATTATGAACCAGGAAAGAGTCATTTCTTGTACCACTTGTATTTTGCACTCAGGATTTCCTTTCCTGCCACAAGACTTTCTTAAATGACATTTCTTAGTCTAAAACAAGCAAACAAGTCTAAAAACAAAACAGAAACTACAAACAAACACACACAGGGAGGTGGTAACTGTAACCTTGGAGCAGGCAACAAATAAAGAAAGGATGCATGTTAGTTAGTGGACTAACTTTCACACAGAACCATATCTATTAACTGGAACTGGAACATCAGGAATTCAGGTTGTAAAACTGGTGGCGATGTAACAAGGCCTGTGTTTTACTTTTACAGTCGAGAAAGCTAATGATAGTTTATAAATATAGATCAGTCTACATCTAGCCAATATTTTTCTTCCTGACAACTTTTGAAGAGTGTTTTCTAATTATTTTGTTCTTAGCTTAATAATTTTTCAGGATTTACTGAGTAGAGAGCTTTCTTTCATGCTTTCTTTAACTTCCAGGGCATCCCAAAAATTTTATGTAGACAGAATAGATAATAAAATTTTGATAACCATAAAAAATCGATTGAAAAATAATATTACTAACTTGAGTTGACTTTTTCATGCTTTAGTTTTATCACACATTACCTTCATTAATTTGAAAGTTGGCTGTATAGCCTCGAGTGATCATTGAGGCCCTGTCTGGGCAGTTTAATTCTTTGAGCATGATTTATCCTTTCAGTTAATGTTGTTTACCTTAGGTGTGATGAACTGTCCCATGATGTGGCTGCCTAACTCCCCCATGACTGTGAAAGGAGCCCAGATGACTCTTGGATGCCTAAAGTTACCTGCAAAAACTTCTATATTATACTTGTAATACTTCATATAGGTCCTCCAGTCTGATCTCCAATATGTCACCCAATTATCATGGTATAAGCCTGATGACTTGGGTTTGATGACAGCATGAGTTATGTTTGGCTAAAGAATATTGTCCAAAAAGGAATTTAGTCTGAGTTTTAAGGCCATGGTATTATGATGCAGAGGTTACTATTAATATAAGTAGCAGTATATTTTCCCAGATTTCATAGGTCCATTTTTACTGAAAATACCTTTTGTTAATTGATTGTGTTCCATGGATTCAGGGGATTCCTGAGAGTTTCAATTTTTATTAAACAAAAAAGGAATAAATTATTATTAGAAGGAAAAAATATGAAATGTGGAATAACTTAACCTAAATGCTCAACAAGTAAAATGTAAATTAACAAAAACTTTTACTTAAAAAATATATTTTTTAATATTTGGTCATTTAAGGATTCATGCTTTTTCTAATTGCACTTTTAGAAACCCATCAGATTTTGAACTAAACATTTAGGTTTAAAAGTTATGGTTTGGAGAGGATGGTAAACACTCAAGTAATGGCAGGGATTTTAAAACTAAAGTACTCAATAGTAAGTAATCCTATCTGTTTTCTTGGACTCATAAAATAACCAAGACGGATCACCAATAAAGGTAAGTATTATTTTTTTAAAAATATTGTGTGTTGACAATGGAAGTTCAAATCAACAATGTCCCGAAGAAACTAATTTCCTTTAAAAGGACAGAAAAGGTTTGTATCACAGCCATGATCAGAAAATGGGTGTTCAGATGTTTCTGGAAGATTTTATACAATGAGATAAATTGTCTTTTGTCAACAAATAAATTAGCTATTGTCATGTTACCATGGTTCAGGTGTGGAAGGGCCATTAGTGAATACAACTTAGATACTTTATGTATGCAGATAAACTGCCTCATGTTGCTGGATCCCTGGAATAATGTTTTACACATCTGTGAGCTTTTCACCTGCTGATCTCAAAGTGCTCTTCAAATACACACTCCAGCATCCATGCTGAGCTTTAATACACCCTTCCTTACAGCTGGAGAAACCCTGCATTTCTGAGCTGTGAGGAAAGCTCCAATTTAAGATGTAATACTGCTTGAACTTTACTGACATTCATCTCTCCTGCACAAAGCCTCCACGGATGCTCATGGCAAGAGGGCTGGAGGAATCCTCCACCTTCTGTGAAGTCTCTAAGGAAGGTGATTTCACTATATTCTGCAGAATACAAACACTGCTCACTTCATAAGGGGCTGTCAGACTCATCTGAAGGTGAAGTAAAGCTCTGTCCACCATCACTGAACATACTTAGGGAGCATTCTGCATCTGTTACAGGGCTGAATAATTACACATCCTCCTGCCTACCAGGGCACTCTGAGAGGAACCTTTTCCTGAGACTCCTTTTGGGAGGATGAGACTTTAAATTGAACTGTCAATTCTTCCTAGGGCTTTCACAAGGCACATTTGCCTGGGCAGCTGACTGCGTGTCTTCCCTACATTTGATATTTTGATACGTGAACAGCTGCCTCTGACCAGCTATAATCAGCCACCCTATTGTACATGCTAACAAGGAAGACTGCCATCTCTCTGGAAAGCCCAGCTAAAAGTGAACCTATGGTTCCCTTTTGGCAACTGGAGGAAAATTCAGAAAAGGCAGAGCTTTCATAAAAATGCCTCAGTGGTCGTCTTTGATGAGATCCTTGAGCCTGTTGCACAAAGGTAATAAATCTGAAATGAGGTAGGCACACTCAGCCTTGTTCTTAATATGTCAGTAGCTGCATCTCTGAGAGAATTCTTCCTTGGGGTGTGAGAACACAGTGTTTTCCTTCCTGCTAGTTTAGCTTTTGGCTTGGAGGCAAAATAAATTAATTCAGAAGTATGTGCTTAGGAAGATGTGACTGAAGCTTGAAAGTAAAAGAATGCAAAAATTCAGCTGACACTAGTGTAACTGGACCACCAGACATTTTTTCACTGTTTTTATAGAATTTGATTTTTTTTTTATTTTATTTTTTTTTGAAATATTCCCATCTGGTGCTCATGAGACTGAGCAACTGGATGAAAAAGATGTAACAATAAAAGGGGCAAATCTGATCTCTGGACCCTGGATATGATAGTTCTGTTGTTTTATTTATGTAAATCTGTGTCAGGTAGCAGGCTCTTCCTTACACAGCAAGAGTTTACAGATAGTAAATGCCCCTTCAGGCACAAAATGAAGCATGCAGAGGAAGAGGAGACCTCTCCACAAGCAGCCCACATCAGGTCCCCCAGCTACCTTGCTCTGACCTGTCCTCTGCACCCAGCTGCAAGGGGCCCTCCTTCCGTGACAGAGAGAGAGTAGAGACAGGATCCAGATTTCAGCTTTCCTTTGTGGACAGGGATTTAATTTAGTAAGTTCTTAATATATCTTTGGGAGGAGTCTTGTTATTGCCTGCAGCTTTTCTTCAATTAGTGCCCATGGGACTACATGATTAAATTTGATAATCTTGGGGGAAGGAGGTAGCTAATTTGGTTGGGTAGGAAATGCCTGGAGCTGCAGGGAAAGACACGCCAGGAGCAGTGGTTTTCAGGAGGTGCAACTCTCATTGCTGGTGTTATGGCTCCAGCATTCACATTGCCTCCCTGACCACTGTGCCCCGAGTGCCCTTCATCTGACAGCCAAGGAGCATGCTAGGTTGTCCTGGCAGGACCTCCACTGTTCCCAAAGAAATTTTGAGCTCTTAGAGCCAGCTCCTAGCTTTGCTCAAGTCTTTGGGTAAATCTGACCTGGATGGAGCCCGAGCCACACAGAAACAGACTTGAGGCAGGAGAAGTATGGAGCAGAGGCACACTCAGCTGTCCTGTCCCTGTTCTCAGGGGTGGCCATTGGACCTGCGTCCTGGTGAGCCTCCCATTTGGGCCAGGCCCAGAAGCAGCTGTCATAGCCACATGTGACAGGGACGGATGAAACTTCGTGCCAAGGCTGGATAATGCTGAATGGTTATAACTTCCTTGAGCTCTGCCAGGGAAATATTACTTATTTTGTTGGGCTGCATTTTTGAACCCCAGGGAGATCTCACTTCCTTTGTGCCCAGAGGCTGGATGTTATCAGCTCAGCTGCTTCAAAAGCACTGTCTTCTCGTTCCAGTATCTGCACTATGTGGGCTTAAACCAAGCTGAAAATGTATTTCTTATCATCCCTCTCAAAATTATCTGGGAAACACAGACTGGGGCTTTAATCACTTTATTTCTGGGTCTCCTTGACACTATGGGACTTTATTAACCCAGAAGCAATTGCAGGCTGTAGTGCAACCCCTTGGAAACCACATGAGTGTGAAAGGGAACTGAATGAATGTGGGAGCAAGTATAGCAACAAAGGGCTTCTGTGTGAGTATCTCTACTTTTTAACTGAGTGAAAGCTCCTTACGTTCTGCAGAATTGAAACAGACTGAGGAAAAGTTCCTAAAATAACTTAAATTCCAACAGCTTTAGCCAGTGTAACAACAATAAAAACCTAAGGTCTTCATGGATGTGGGGCAACCTTGTCCCCATTCCCCACTCCATGTTTGCTACTATCTGGTGTCTAAATGGTGAAAAAGAAAATATCTTTCAACAGGGCCAGTACTGTGAAAGCTTTATGAATGCATGGGTAGGTTAGTCTGTGCTCATTTGTGCAACTTGGCTTACATTGTTCACTGAGTCTTTGCCAAATATATCTGTTGCGTAATTATGTGTCTTGCTTTAAAAAAATCACAGAAGTTTCTAGGGACGTAGCTAATGTTTCCCCCTCAATGTTTCCTCCCTGTTGTACTTATAAAACACCCACCACAATGAGACCCAGGTCCTATTTGTTAAAGTTGTGCCGTGACTAACAGTAATTATCAAAGGTAATGCTATAACATAGGAAAATAGAAACACCAGAAATACATTCAAACAGATGAGAGAAGACTCTTAAAAAAAAAAAAAAAAGAAAANTGCTGACTGAATAATGCTGGCATAAACCAAAAACAGTCTTGCTGAGGTCAACTTCATTACTTGAGATTTCTGCATGGTAAAGTCAGAACACAATGATGGCAGGCATGGCTTCACATCCTGCTGTCCTGACTGTATAGACAAGCCCTTGTACATGTGGGAGTATGGGGATTTTGTGAGAAAAGTTCTCGTGGTTTCAGCTTGAACAGTGTCTAAGAAAGATATTTAATAAGGAGCTCCAAAATGTGTTCATTGTTTTGGAGTGTTTCCAAGCCCTTTCCTCCAAAGAGCTGGTTCCATGGTTGATTGTTCCATGATTCAGTGTTGGTTATTCCATGCTCATGTAATCCTATGGAAATAGGATGATTTCTATGTTGAGGTACTCGTCAGTATGATTAAGGGTGTTCGAGTCTGGACCGTGCAATTTAAGACCTTTTAAAATGTTTCCATACCCACATTTAACCTTACTGAATTTATTTAATACACATTTGAAGGAATAGCCTTGAAAAGTGATTTTCCCTGCAACAGAAATCTGTGGTGTTTCAAAGAACAAATGAAATGTACATGCATAAAATATACATAAAAGACCAAACATATTTTGTGGTCACAATAACTATCCAGCTTGTCAGGGCTGGACCATAAGAACATACTCCTGCGCTTACCTAGGTCAGAGCACTGCACCACACGAAGATGGCACTGGCAGCGGAAGGGGCACACTGGCCCAAATCCAGATATGACAGGATCGTCTGTTGGAGGCATATCAGCCGACCCTTCATCCTCCAGCATAAAGTCAAAGAGGCCCATCTGGTGGAATGGCTTGGCCAAGCATACTGGCAGCAGTAGGATGAAGAGGAGAGCCAGCCTCATGGCTTAGTTCATCAACTCCAGGCAGAACCTAGGATCCAAAGCAGAGGATTTAAAACAAAACTAGCAATTTTCCATAGCTGCACAGTTCCTGCTGAAGGAGGTCCAGCATATCCACCAGTTACATAACTGTTCCTTCCAATAAATGAAAATGCAATTGTGAAAATAGGACAGTTATGCGATAGGAGTCTGGTAACTGCTTGCCAATAGCCTTTTTCTTTTTTTTTTACAGAGAGATTTAAAGGCAACTCTAAACACATCTGTTTGCATGTTTAGAGTAATATTTATTAGGAACAGGCAGCACTGTCAATTTTGTTATGCAAAACAGTCAACACAATAAGCCACATTTTCCATGTGTCTGTTTTCTGCCAACGTAACAGTCTATTTGATTTCGTTAGCATTTGTTTCATAGCAATGGGTTTGTTCCCTGGGGATGAACCTGAGGTTCCCAAACTCACTGTAATGCAGTATGTCATGTCTTGAGAAATCTTTTTTTAAAAGTGCCAGCTTGCTGTGTGTTTTAAATTATAGCCTAGTAAAGCTGACTGAGAAGGAGTAAGACCTAGTGATGGGGTGGAGAGAGAGGGGAAGATCTTTAGCTATTTAAGTAAGCTATACTTCATTCCCAGTTTAAACAGCACAATAAAATGGAATACAATGTTGTGTTACATTGGATATTCTTGGCTTTCTTTCCAGATTTTTGGCTAGGGGATTTTACATTATAACAATGCACCCTGAAAATCCTCTGCTTTGCAATGAGTAAGCATTTGAACTGGTGCTTGTAGTATTGTTAGCACATTTTCTAATGGGACTTCAGGGCCTCATCCTGCAGACTTTCATGCTCAGGAGCAACTTTACATAAGTGTGAATTGCCACTGATTGCTACATTGCCAGATAAGCAAAACTGCTTTAATATGTGTTTTCAGGACTTAGGCCTAAATGCATTTCAGCACACTGTGCATTGTGCTACCTATGTTGTTGTGCACTAAGGAAAAATTACCAAACTGCTGTTTCCAGGTTTTGATTCAAGTCTGTATAGATCAGCTAATTTTCTGAAAATTACTTTCTTTTACTATTTACTTTACGTAAAGAAGCTTATGTTTTGCAGCCTTTCATAGGTCTAAAAACAACCCACAAACACACAAAAAAGAAACTTGCCTTCAAGTCATCAAATGATAGAAAGGCAAACTTGTCCTTTAGTTAGGAGCCTTTTCTTAAAATGGAGAGCATTGTCCTGAATACAGATGTTGCTCTCTGTCAGGAAAGCAAAAATGTTCAATAGCTTCTTCAAGTCAATAACTAGATCGTTGAAATTTGCTTCTGAAATGCTTTGTCTGGGTGTTAGCTGGGATTTATATTATCTAACAGAAGTTATCTAATGGTTAGGGGTGTGCTATAACATTTCCCAGCTCCATATTGAGTAATGGAGATTAAAAAAAGACGGGAGGGAAGAACGGAAGAATGATTGTCTCCCTCTCTTTATTGACATAAGGAACCTACTAGGTAGGACTAGATGACGAGCATGGACAGCTGATACTAGGTGAGAGGCCTGCATACTGAGGCATCTCTATAATACCACATCCAGGCATTCTAACAGAAATGGTTAGTATGAAAAAAATGTAAAAAAAATATTAAAATCACAGGTCTGGAATTAGAGACAATCTGTATTGAGCCTGGGTTCAATTTCCTTTACAATTTTTTACCTACAGATGCCAAAAATGCAGTCCTGCAGAAACCTCTGAGGCTCAGTCTTGAGAGGATGATAAGGTTACCTTATCAACTATGCTAGTGTTCTAAAATCAGAGTTTACATTTCTATCATCTACCTAACAGGAAGACAAGTATCTAACATCTTCAGATGTCCCAAAGACTTCAAAGTGGGTTCACATGGAGCAAAACATTGTTTCTGTTATCTCTTTAAGAAACATAGTTGGTTTCTTAGTTAGACCTGAAAGTATTTTCTATTCCTGGAGTAGACCGTCATATTACCCACTGTATGCACCGAGGGACTTGGCAGGTGCCAACATCAGCTAGAGAGCCAGAGTGTTTCAGCCTGTCCTGTTAGTACAGCCCTGCGCCATGCAAACTCGTGTCATGTAGCTGGGACAGGCCGTGTTCCTGGGTGGGGCAGCCTCCTGCACTCCCTCCTGCCCTGGCCACTGCCGACACCGGGGCTGTGTCCCACACCCAGCATATCCCCCTATGATGCAGTATCAATGGACAAGTAAGGATGTCACAGCAACATCGTGTCAATACACGGTGGCGAGTTCTTGCCGCAGTTTAACTTAATCCAAGATTTTGGCATAATCACTATTATGTACAGATGATTGTAAAACAACAATGCAACTTATTAATAGTTTGAAAAAAGAATACAAACTTGTTAAATCATCACCATTTGTTTTAATAATGTGCCTTATGAAAATGATCTATAAAACACCACCCAAGTACAGAGTATTTTTCAGAAAACCCATTAACATCAGTAAATGTTGGGAAAGCTGCGCACCACCCCTGGCATGGCACTGGCAGTCAGTATTTTTTAAAAAAGCTACCTCAGCCCTTTTTTACATATTAGTATATTTTTTAAAAACTGCTGCTATTTCCCCCAGAGTCACTGCTGAAACACACACACACCCCACCCCCCCAAGAATGCACAATCAGGATCTTATCCTGGAGTTAAATTACNAAAAAAAAAAAAAAAAAGGCACTTTGGAAATGTCTTCACACTTTACTACTTGATCATATTAATATTGATGAAATTCACTTATCTCAGTTAAAGCCTGCAGCAGGCCCTTTCCTTTGGTCCCTGTTTTACCAAAACTATAACAAATTAAGAAAGAGTTGTGTATAAAGGAAGACTGTAGGACAACAAAAGATATCAAGGATCTAATCTGAAGACACAGCAGAGAAAATAGCAGACAAAAAATTCATATTAATCAGGAAATAAGAGTAGATTGTGTCTGTATCTGTATTTATATACCTTTTCCTACTGCAGACGCATCTTTTCACATTGTTTGCATGTGTAAATGAACATAAACAGTTAGATACAAAATATATACAAAACTGTACTAGTAAGAAATGTTTACATTTCACTTACAAAAAAAAATAGGGGAAGGAAAAAAAAATCTAAATTCTTAAAGGTCTGTGACACAATATTTATGTCTGCAGGACAGAACTGTTTAAATTTGCTTTAATTATGTGTTTACAATGAGTAAGACTTTTCCACAAACAGAGGAAACTATACCATAGACTTGGCCATATTTCAGTTCAAAATAGCACTGGAAATATGCTTCATCAGTTCACGTCACCACAGTATTGGTGGTCTTCTTGTCAGTTTACTTTAATATTATCTTTTAAATATTAGTTCATCTACCATCAGAAATCTCTCAAAATGCCACAAAA
Source organism: Anseranas semipalmata (assembly GCA_013399115.1). Lineage (NCBI taxonomy): Eukaryota > Metazoa > Chordata > Aves > Anseriformes > Anseranatidae > Anseranas > Anseranas semipalmata. Next base: position 51,329 of record VXAA01000920.1, read on the forward strand.
TGCAAGTTAAACAATAAGTGTAGTTTCAAAGAAATCTCCTACATTATATGTTTTACATTTTTTTTATAATAAAGTCTAGATGTTGGAAAAAAGTCGTTGGGAGTCTAAAAGAGATTAAAACTCAGTTAACAAGAGTTTCAACTAAAGGAATTTTCTTTTCTACTATTTCATTCATAGGCAGCTTCTTTAAATATAAGCCCCTCATTTGTACAATGTAACATAGTACTTCCTAACTTTACAAAGGCATACACTGATCCTGTTTAACTATCTACTACACATCTTTTTCTCAAAATCAAAATTATATTCATTAAAGTTTGGAATATATATGAAGAAACCTGAATGGAAAAAAAATGTATCTCAGAGTGCAGTTTAAACAAGAAATACAAGAACTCTACACTTTTTTTACACTCACTACATCACAGATTCTAAACACGGAATTGCAAACAGAGAATATACTGCTGCAAAAGTTTACAGTACGGAAAAAGAAAGGACTATAGCAGTGCTTATACAAATCAAAACAAGAGACAGAACAGTCAAATAAACAGTAGGAAACGTGCACAGTCCTTAAGAATGCATTTTCATGTTCTCAAGAAACAAAAGTGCTGGATACAACATTTAACATTGCTAAACATTTAGTAGGATTTTTCCTTGCTTCTCTTAAAATTCAACTACGTTTTGCCGTAGACTTGCCTGAAGTTTTATTAGTGCAGCATAGTTCAGGAGAATTACTGAAAACCGTACCTTTTAATCCAGGGATTTGCAACAGGACCTCTCAAAGCTGAGATGTAATTAAACTAAATATTCAACCCAGGCAAAAGGCTTTGCAGGTGTGGAAAGGAGGAGGGGGTAAGTTCAGCTCAGTGACTGTCACTTGGTGGAAAACCCTCCTGCTTCTATTCCATAGCACAGTTAAAAAATAAGGTTTCTCTCAATGAACACAATCCAGGCTGACACCCACATTAGATCATATGGTAATGATATGTCTCCTGTATTGTAGCCAGAAACTTTATCAGCTCTTTTGCTTTCTTTTCCTCCTTTTTTTTTTCCATTTGCTTTATTCCTTTTTCATCTGTTTAGAATCCCAAACTGCTTGTACGCTATAAGACAAATGTGTAGCTGTAAATCATCTCACTTATTTTATTTTGGTCCCTAAAACATATATTTAGTAAAGTTTTCTTGGTTTTAACTGTTTTGTGTTTGTTTTTTTTTTTCTGACTCATTGCTGAGAAAAAAAAGTTTGGCTGTTCCTCTTGTTTATAATACTTGTAACTCAAGGAAAGGATATAAAATTAATCTTAGAGCTAGCCAAAGTGGAGATTAACATCAGAAAAAAAGGGGTAGCTTTAGGTAAAACTATTTATACAGATATCAACCTGCCTCTGCTTATGCTATAATCATTGTCCAAAGCAAGTAGCATATAGTGTAATATACTACTATTATCCTGTATAATAATAGGCTTTTACATATTTCTTCAAACTACAGCATGTTTTTGATATATATGAAAATCATGTTTTCATTAGTTGAGTGACTCTAGCATTTGTGGTTAAAACTGTTTTATATAAACTTTTCTTCTTTTTACTGCTTTCTCACCAGGACAGCAAAGCAGAGGGGAAATTATCTTCTACTCTTTTTTTCTTTTTTTTTCTTTCTTTTTCTTTTTTTTTAAGATAGAGTAGGGCTTTTTTAAGCATGAATGGAGCAATATATTTTACTTGTTGTTTAGATTTATATTTTAATTTACTAATCTCTGTTTTAACACAAATATCAATGGAAGCTAAAATGCAATTTCTTTGTTCCTGCACAATTTAAAAATTCTAGCAAACAGAAAGGAGAGCAAAAACAATAATTAGTATTTATTTAATTATCCAAACACATTGTGAACATGTGTAGCTTCCCTGTGCTGTTAACTGTCCCGTCTAAATACTGGAGGCTTATGTCTCTGTGTTTTGACTTGTATCCTTTTATTTCTGCCCCTAGGCTAGGACCAGGTGCAAATCTGAAATTAAAGCCTGTAAAATGTGAAAGTATGTTTAAAATAAGTCTGATTTTTAGAAACACAATAAAATCTTGAAATTTTAGCTATTCTTTTAATTTGATTTTAAGAAGAGCCAAGAAAGCAGCTCTTAAAATTGTTCTTTGGTGGAAGAAAACATGGTGGAATAATTGACTGCTAGTTTTGGTCAATGTAGCACAAAGATGTAATCAGAGATCTTATATTACAGCTTCTTTATATATTTCACTCTAAAAGTAAGGATCATTTATTCCTCCCTAGTCTTCAAGCCTTCTTCTGTCTTCTTTCCCCTGCCTCTCCAATGGATTCAAGATTGCTAATGATTTTTGCTGTGACATTTTTTCTACATATGATTAGTAGTGTTCCAAGCTTTCATGCTTACAACAAAGCCTTATCTTTGTCCAGAAGTGTCGCCATGAGGTTTGCTGAAATCTTGGCTGCATCTTAGCAATGTCAGTTATTTGAACCTTGGTCACCAGCTGCATCTGGTTGTTTAAAAAACATTTCAAAGCAAGATTTTGATGAGGAACAGGTCAGGGTAAACTTGTTGTCAGTTAGTTTCATAAAACCCATTCATATCATTTCCCAGTAAAACTATAATATATTTGTTCTGATACCTGTTATGGGGTTGAAAGGTTTTATAAGTTAATAGCTTAGTCACCTCTTTGTTTGAAGGCACGGGAGAAGACGGACAGCCACCTCTCTCTCTTTTCTGTCTTTGTCAGTAGGGAGAGTTGAACAAATACATAAAGATCAAGGTGGGAACAGGTGGAGCACTTGGTGCACATCTGCATCAGTTGGAGGATTTTCCTCCTTTTGCTGTAATGAAGTCTATCTCAAGAAGCTCAGAGGGGTAAAGATGTCACTCCCTTTAGGAATTATGAAACCCCCTAATTCTGACTGTTGATACCCAGAGGTAGAGTGGGTATGTATTAGGTGTCCAACCCCTCCCAAAATGCAAAGTGGAGTACCTGGGGGACTGAGGAACTGAGAGAGGGGGGACTTATGAGACTGAATATTGGTGCAGTACCCTATTGCAGTCCATGCACACTATTCTTTCAGTAATTTGTGTGCTTATAAGTGGATGTGTGATCCTTTCTGACACAAGTATTCTTTCACCCCTTTTCTTTGCCTCCTGCTGTGTCACTCAGAAGAAAAACAGCTTTGAAATGAACAAACAAACAAACAAAAACAACATTGTCAGTATGTTATTTTAAGGAACATGAGCATATACAGGGCCTAGCATTGATAAGCTCTCCTTGTCAGTCTGATCTACTTTGACAACAGCTTAGTCAATATATAAAAAAGCATGATTAGAACAATTGGTTTCTATAAGATCTTATTAGTCCAATTTAACCAACCTATAGGGCTACATGCTGCTCCAAATACCGATTCCCAGAAAGTTACAGGCAACTGCATATTAATGATATTTATATAACAGTATTTTTATTAAATTTTGATGGATAGCATCTGCTTCATTTGCTCATAGCTTATTTTGTGGACACTTCAAAGGTCAGTGGCAGGAGACAGGAGAGCAAGCCAGCCTGTCTGTTGTTGATGGCTGTGCCCAGGTCCGGTGGAAGTCTGTGCAGGAAGGGGACGAGCAGCTGCCCTGTGAGGAGCAAAAGTGCCCTGGGGGAAGAGCTCCTAGAGTGTGGGGCTAGGCTGAGAGAAAGGCACGTCCTGCAAGCATCAGGACCTGTCAGTACAGGTCTCAGGGCTCCGCAGAAGAACGGGGAGCCAACACAATCTACTCTCAAAGGAGTGGAAAGAAAAACTGTTTTTAGGGAGCCTGGGAAAGAAGAGTAGCATTTATTGCAATCCAGGAAGTTACTGGAATGAAACCAAAGCAGGAGGACAGGATCTGTCCTTCAGGGACATGGTGGCCCAGAGATTCAGGTTCTTCCTCGTTCTATGTTTCCTCTCCTGAAAAAGGCATTTTTCTTGGGCTGCCTTCTAATAGTCGCCAGCTTTGATGATCAGTGCCTGGTTAGCGTTGTGGTTGCGGTGGTAAGGAAGAAGGGCAGGCAAATCTGCTTCAAAGTTCTCATGAAACAGCTAGTCAAGTGCCCATCCCCAGCAGGAGGGGATGAAACAGGATTCCCTGTTTGGCTGCCTCTCGGGGGCCTTCACCACCTCTTGTGTGTCTCACGCCTGGGCTTTACTAGCTTGCTTGCATGTCATCCACTGTGGTCTCTAATATACCACTGGCTGTCCCTCCCCTCCTTTCTATGCTGTGCATAATTTCTTCCGAGCACCCGCAGTAAGCTGTTCTTTACCATAGCAATGAAGTTCCTCTACTAAAAATGCAAGTAAATATTGACCTAAGCTTAATAAACATTGACCCAGGTAAATCTTGACCCAGGCACAGCCTGACAAAGTAGCTAGAGAGACAGAACTGACATTTCTGAGTATTCTGAGTACCAAGTTTACTTCAGTGTTCTCTGCCCTCACAAATGATAGTCATGAACTTCTTGACATTTATATAGATTGAAAAGACCAAAATATCAGATCTGGGACAAGTGCTATCAGCAGCATTATTTTTCTGTACATGTGAAAGCATCTCTTGTACAACTGTTTGAACAAAAAGCAATCAAACCTCAAAAGAGAAAGCCCTTATTTTGGAGGAAGTCTCTTCAGTCAATCTGTCTTCCCTTCTCTCCCTTTCCTGATACACAAGAGCATGCACTGTGTAGGCCACCCCTTATGGTCATCTCCCTGCTCTTCTGAAGGGAGACTGTGGGGTGTGCAGCTCACTCAATGAAACAAATTCAAACTGTCCATAACTGAAGTATTCAACCTGTAATCATGTCCTTTACCTTGGTCTGTTTTCTATGGAAAGGGTAATCTGTTCCTGTTCTTGACACTGTCTTTCCTTTCCTCTGGCCTTTCTATTCTCTCTTGAATCAAATTGTTTTATCAAAGTATGTCCAGAAGATGCAGGAGCTAACTGCATACAAGCGTTGCCTTACTACCCACTCTGATTTCAAATGTTCTGAATTTAACTTTCATCCTTGAGGACAATGCCTGTCCTAACTATTCATCACAGTTCTGTGGTGTAGATGTACATTTTGTGGTCAGTCTTAACCCATTTCCCTCAAAAATACAGTGAACAGATAAAGTCAGATTTGTATCAGTCATCCTAGCTGCTATCCATTCTAGAAGCAAAGAATGTGAGGAAAGTAAAAGTGATCATGGGACCAAAGACCCCAGAATCTCACTTTGACTAATTAATGATAAAGAAAGCACATGCAAAAGCATTTGTTATCGTACACACTGATATGGCTTTGTAATAGTACTCAGGTACTCTATTTGCTCTTTTTCTATGATAGACAACATCACATTTTTTCCTGCCTGACTTTTGTGTGAGTCAGTAGTCTCCTGCCCTCCAGAAAATCCCTTACATGATGGAAAGAAAATGCAGGTGTATCCCCCTCACCAAAGGGCCCAGGAAGATACAACTCCCTGTGGGAAGAGACTTTTCCAGAAAGAGTGTCACTCTGGGAGTGAGGGCCACAAATGAGGGAGTGGTGACTGAAGAGGAGGGATGACTAGCTTAGGTAAGAGGAGAAGAAAATTCAAATGAGCAGCTGTTTCATCAGATTTTGGCCTTTCTTTTTATTTTGCAGTGTCTTGAGCTGCAGTCCAACCATTTTCAAGGTTCTGATGAAAAATCCAAACATTTATTCTCATTTTGATGGACCTTAGATCATGCTCTGGACAACTTTCATCATCCCAGCTGGATTACACAATGCCCTAGAAAAGGATGACAATAATTCATGCAATTGTTGGAACTATATGTCTTGCATGTGCTTTGTTAGTCAGGGGTTATGAACCAGCATTCAAAATGAGACACATCCTGTGCAGCTCTGAACAGCCTATTCCCAGATTATGAAAAACATGTGAATGGCCAGGTCATTCTTGTTTTCCAATTTAGTCATCACAGAGAGCAAACTATTTCAGAGGAAGCCAGTGACTGTATTACTGAGGAAAGTCCTGAAATAAGGAGTGTAATAGCAAAAAGAGGACTTTTATAATAGTATTTGTGTCTGCGTCTCTGTATTAAAATGGTCATTTTTTAATGTTGGCAATCTGCTGAGAAGATAATTTCTAACTTCAACTAAACATATGAAACAGTGACTTTGAAGATATAAGCAATGACATCATAAAACTTATTGCTTTTGTTTGGATTGTATGACTGCACTATAGAGAAGAACTGTTGAGAATCTCAAAGTGGATGGTGATCATTACAAAGGAGCCAACTCTGTCTAAACAGTGTGTGTTCCATGGGATCCTAATGAAAAGGATGTGCACTTCATAACTCTTGAACCTTTCAAGTAATTGACTGCATTTGAGACAATTGGAAAACATAATAAAGAAAAATAATGATGTGGGAGCAGAGTCCAAATAGCACAGATGATAAGTCCTTTGTTTGACTACGTTTCCTTGCATTCAGGAGGAAGAAGTGATCATGAGAACATTATACTCTTTATTCAAATTTTACCTGATTTTAAGACACAGAAAGCAAGAATACAAGTCTTTTCAAGAAAAGCAAATTGGAAATTGATAAAAAAAGGAAAGCTTTGATTATAGCATGTCTCAGAATTTAAAAATCAAAAGTCATGAATAGCTTCTAGATCTTTTTTTATCAGTGTAGAATTAGATTTCTTCCAATTCCAAGATCACTTGGAATTAGAGTCATCAAACATTAAATACTTCCTGGTTAAATTCAGAGAGTTATAGTATAGTCCAGGTAACAGTCTTCAAAATATCCATTGCATTTCATTAAGTATTTGAAGAGTAATTCTCTTTACCTTGCCATTAACAAGTGCCTTGAACACAAGAATGGATAGCTCAGGTATGTTTTTTGTTTGTTTGTTTGTTTGACTACTAAATTAAGCAGATTCTACTTTTATTCTTATAAACAAGCTCTTGTTTATATAAATAAGCTCTTACTATATATATATATATAAAAAAGGATTATTCTGACCAATTGCACTGATGTTCCTCAACAGCAATTTTCCACAGTCAAGCTGAAAAAACATGGTGAAGTAATAAAGAAACTGTTTTTTTCTAAACAAACAAACAACAACAACAACAACAGACACAGAGTTTAATTCTACATATAAAAACTTTTAATGTGTTGGTGCTTCCTTCAGTTATTGAATAACCTATCAGTAATCAGAAAACTGAAGACTGTCCTTCTATATTATGTATTGTTTTATTTCCCTGTTTGCAAGATGTTGTTCAGTTCTTTTCAATACTGTGTTCCTGAAGTACTGTAGTGTCCCAGGCAGACCAGCTACATCTTAACTTAGAGGATAACATACACATCTTTTTTATTTCAGCTGAATAAATGTCAAACTATACTTTGTTTATGAATATGCTTTGTTTGTATTTATTTGGCTCAATTTTTTTTTTTTTTTTAGATCTGCATATGTAGTTGATGAAATTATTAACATGATATGATAGACCCTCAGTGGACATAAATCACATAGTTTAATTGAGATTGCACATCTTGTGATTTACACCATTTCAAAATCTGGCCACTGAATCTCTTGATTCATCTTGATATATCATAATATACCATGAACTCTATCCCCTAGAGACCCAAATCAAGGTTTGGAAAAGTGACAAACAGTTTTCCACAATATGTCTAATAGATTTGATTTTCAAAGAGACTTTCAAAGACCACTTTTTGAAAATCAAGTATTTTATAATACACTTGAAAAAAAAAAACAGGACTCAGAAAACAACAGGCACCTAAACCAACTAATCACCTTTGAAAACCTCAATATATTGAATTAGTTTGGATCTACCAAATAAATTTAAGGATGGAGTTGTTTTGCCTTATATGTAAAAATTAAATAGGATGTTTCCAAAATGAATGTATCAGCTTTTTATAACAAGAAGGAAAGCTTGCATCTGAAGAAGCCACACGTTTGCAAGCAAAAATCAATTCAGAACCTGCTCTTCATTTATAAAACCAAAACCTCTCTAAGTTGCATCTTGAGACTTGGACAGGTTTGGACGGTCTTTTGTCATGTCGTCTTCCATTGTGTTTCTGCACCCTGTTTATCCTCCAAATTGAATCAGCTCTGCAGGAGGAAGTACCTTTATTTTAGTCATAGTTAGAAAATTCAGCTCTTTGAGGAGTTCACACATTCACAGCCTGCAGTTGCAGCCATTTTTGTGTCAATTTATAATGAGAAATATTTGGCAAAAGAGGAGATGGAATGGAGTCACAAAAATAAACAACTATTTTTAAATGATAGGATAGAAGATAGAAAAACATGCTTTAAAAACATGTTCAAGAACATTTTAATAATTTAGAGGATTTTATAGAATCTTTCAAGGACCACAAAAGCTTTAAATTTGTGGCTTTATTATTTTTTAACTTATCCAGCAATGGCTATATAGTTTATATTATACTTCAGCCTAAAGGGCACATACTGTTTATTCTGAAGTGCCTATTCATATTTAATATTCATAATCTGTTTGTCAAGTGTACATCCATGAGGAAAAATTATATGGCTTACAAAGAGTTCGTTCTGCAAACTCACTTCTCCTTCCAGGTCTCAAAGTCATTGCATTTCCCCAGTTTGAACTGAACAAACCCCTGGATTATAGCATTGATAATTCCTTATTGTGTGTTTCATATCAAAGAAGAACAAAATCAGTGGCACTAGAAAAGTATAAAATGTATGAAATGTTACTGCCAAATACACCGGAGACAGCAAAATGTTTTTTGTAGTTTTTAAAAGTATTCTTTAAACCTCAAAAGAATGTTCAGCCTGTCTGAGATTATTATTTTTATATGGCTTCTCTTATGAGATTACATCTCAGGATATATTATTTAAAAAAAAAAAAAAAAAGAAACCATAATATGACATTCTGTTATAATAAAAGATTGGGGGCTGTAAAAGATGAAAATTCACATTCTTGTATTTCAGGTCTGAAGCTTTTGAAAATAATGTCAGATATCCTTCATCAAGGAAAAACAGAGTCAAATTACTGCTTTATAATGAAAGTTTGTACAATATTTATGATAGCTTGAATTTAGTTTCCTTACCAGTCTAAGAATTGCTCAGCCTATTCTGAAAAAGCTGTGAATTTTGCCTTTTAAATATTCCCTTTTTTAACTGAAATAAATATTTAAGTGTGTATTTTCATATTGTCTAGTGATGTGCTCAAAGAGATTTGTCTTTTTATATTGTAAAAGAAGAAGAAGTTGTTATTTGATATCAAGGAAAGATAAGCTATGTGCTGGGTGCTAAGTGGGACTGTATGGAATATTGTGGTAACATCATGATTCCTGTGACTCTAAACTCTTGTGTCAGGGCAGCTTACAATTATACAGCAAATTAGTGCAAAATATGACGTAATAACATACAACATTTCTAGACACCCAGAGTGTCTACCCTCTTTTTTTTCCAGTTACACTTTATTTGTATAAAGCTTGTGAACAGAATTGACTGATGTGATATATGCAACAGCTTTACTAATCTCTGACCTACACTGTGTCCTTTACCCAGACATCTCAGGCTTATCTTAAGTGAAAAGCTTTATTTTGGTTTAGATCTACTGCTTACTTAATTTTGGATTTCTGTGTTAGCTTTTCTGAAGTCCAAGAGGTAGTCCAATACCAGTCAATTCATGATTACATAAGGCACAGAAAACTGTGCATCAGTTTCTAATTCTTCCAGTCTCTTTGCTTTTGGAGAACAGTATACACAACAGAGACTTTAAATGGACACAAGGACATTCTCTATCACCATGAGCAATGGATTTATAACCACATGCATTTTTATTTAGAAGTTTATGAAGGAAATTATTTTGCACAGAATATCCTTTTGCTTGTCTTTATAATCATTAGCTTCTTTGAAGAGAAAAAGACCAAAAATCGTCAGATGGGAAATCTGATCATCTGACTTGTACATATGTTTTTATGGAAAAGTCTAAAAGCATTTAACAGGAAACAAAATTGTTATTGTATAGTATTCTAAAACAGCCAACACAATCAAATGAAAAAAATAATGGAAAATTATATTCCAGCTATACAGGTCTGTTCTACATCCTGTTCCATGTAAAAATTCTGTTGAAAGAATCTCATTCATTATTTGGTTCCCTTGGGTTTTGAGTAATTTCTATAAAAGCATATTTATTTTATTCCTTTCTAACTCAGTAAGATTTTTCAATAAGAGTGGCTGTAAACTGGAGTCCCATATCTCTTTTATTTAAATGTACGTTACTTATTAACAAGCTACATATTACAATAAATACGAGATAGTGTTTACAGGACTGCCAAGCAAAATGTAGTGGTTTCCTGCAGTGATCATTATTTTAAAACAAACAAACAAACAAAACAAAACAAAAAAACAAAACAGTATATGTTATCTAAGGTAAGGCAACAATTAATTTGACATGTGTCATGGGCTGAGGATGTATAAAAGCTGTAGACACAAGTGTGGCTAACACTTTTTTGACACTAATGTTTTAGAGCTATCATTTTTGTGTTTAGAGCATCTTTTTGTGTTTAGAATCTTCATGTTATGTCTATGAAGCAGAAGTTCCAGCACATATATTCACAGTAGCAGTGTGCTACTGCAAGATTGTGATGAAGTGCAGCATGAAATTCACATCACTAATAGCAAAGTAGGAGAGACACCAAAAGAGACCATCTAGTTCATCTTTCTTCTGTGAGGTGGCATCAAGCAAAACACTTCAGAGATGTTGATTCTCCCACTGTGACCATTTCTGTTCCCTGAGCCCAGGCAGACCCATAAGTGCTCCAGTCCCCATTAATCATCTGTCCTGCTAGTTATTAAAGCTTTCCCAATATAGGATCTGAGTCTCTGCTCCAAATTAAGCCAATTACTCTTTGTTCTATTTCTTCTGGAATAACTGACCATGGCCTTCACAGCAACCTTTTGCATACTTGAAAAGTGTCAGCATTTCCTTCCTCAGACTTCTTTAAACAAATGCTGATCCTCTAACCATTTCTCTGAAGTTACACTTCTTTTTTTCCACTCCTCTGATGATTCATTTGTTCTCCCATAGATTCCCTGAATTTAAGCTTAAAATGGAGTACCTAGTACCCTATATGAGATTCACCAGAGCCTAGAAGAGTGGAGCAACCATCCTCTGTGCCTTGTCTTCTACACTAGAAAGTTTTATTACAGCAATGGCATGCTTTTAACTCTGTAAAGGTACGTATTGATAATAAATATTTGTTAAAGGGTCTTGGTCTAGTTATCTTTTCCCTGAAAGTGATTAAATATCTTCAAGACTAAATCAGTCAAAGGGGAAACCTAGTTTTGGAGTAACAACCCTTTTTGAATGAACAGTTTTCACTGTGTTATGTGCTCTCATAAATCTTTGAAATATACAAACCTCCACTTTAGTATCCAATACAAAGACACCAAACCACCTACCACATGAAAATTACAGATTACCTCAGATGACTTTATCAGATCCTGTAGCTTGGTTTCTCCTCTTACAGTAGAATGATGATACTGACTTTCTACGAAAAATATTCTTGAGATTGTTGAGGATTTATACATACTGATAGCATTATTATTGTATTTTAAGGAATTATGAGGTGGATTATTTGGGCACCTGGCCTTCCCTCGCAGTCTTTAGCTATCTGAATTACAGTAATGAAACATGATCTACTTTCAGTGCACAATTCTCCTGCTTCAGAATTCAATAAAATAGTCCACAAATCAAAGAGAGAAAGAGAGAAAGAGAGAAAGAAAGAAAGAAAGAAAGAAAGAAAGAAAGAAAGAAAGAAACAAAGAAAGAAAGAAAGAAAGAGAAAAGAAAAAGAGAAAAAAAGAGAAAAAGGCTTCTCTAAAAACAAAGGTGACTACATACTCTCAAACAAGAAAGAATTGTTGACACATCATCTTCTGGTTAAACCAGTGTAAGAGTCTCTGTGTTGAATTTCTGGCTTTTCTGTAAACTTCAGGATTGCCTGCAACAACAAATTTGAGTCGAACCATGGAAAGGCTAATGGTGAAATACCATCTTCAAGTTTGGCAGCAAATAACATTGCCAAAGCTCTGAAAACTGTGTTAAAACTAAGATGAGTAACGTTTTATTTCAATTGCTTTTGTATATGTTATGTACTGATTGTGTGGGCACATAATCAATGCAAACACCCAGCAAAAGCAGCTCTGATCAGACGGAGCCAAAAACCATTGTGTCTTGGAGGCAAAGAAAGAGATCAGCAACAAAAATATACACAATCTGGGTGTTATTTTTTAACACTGTTCTGTATTTAACAGAGAATATATGAAATTGGACATCTACTTCAAATGTCTGGTACAGCAGGTCTTTCTGAGTCTGTGCAGAAGAGAGTAGTAAACATAAATTACTACTTCCCTTGATGAATTTTAGACCTGGATTTCTTCAGTCTCTCTGGTGTAAATATTACAGAATATAATTTAATATAAAGGTATGTTCAACCTGCTATGACTGAGTTTACAGCAGTCATTTAAAATGTCTTGATTTAGTTCTTTTTACCCTTACAGAGTTCATTTATATATATTCAGTGGGAAGTGCGTATTATTTCAGAGAAGTGTTGTAGCTTGTTTAATTTGACCCCCCTTCCAAAAAAAAAAAAAATCTTATCTTTTCATATGTGTCTGAAGGAAGAAATTATGGAGTAAAATGACAATGGAGTTAAGCCTGGGTTTTCCTTTTCATTAGCACAATAAAAATGTGGATGCTAATTTTATATCAACCCATTTCACATGAGCCACTAAACATCCAGAAATGTTACTGAGGGAACTTCTAACTTTCTAACACACAATGATGTGATTTGTAGGTATGAAACTATAGCCAGACAACTTTTAAACTGCAGTTCAACAGGACTGCAGAGTTGCATAGACAGAGAAGAGTTTTTTCTGGCACTGAAGATACTGTTTGCAATCCAGATATTTTCTTGTGAAAGATATTTTTGGAGGGTGGATATGGAAAAGGCAAAATAGTTATATTCATTATTTTTTTGTATTAAATGCTACTAAATTGAAGAAATTCCTATATGCAAAAATGTGTACCCCTTGAATATCTGAAAAGCTTATGCTCTAACACATAGTGCTATAAATAATGAGTGTCTGAGAATAAGCATCTTTTGTGGAAAAGAAAAGAATCTTATCACTTACAACCCCCATATAAGACTGACTGTGAATAATTAGAAGTAATTAAACAAATTAAAGGGGAAAAAATGAAAAAAATAAATTGTAAAAAAAGGGCAGGAAAGTACTAGATGGAGCAAGATTAAAATTCAAGCTAGCCTGTTGCTTGCCAGACTGAATCACTTAAAGATTTCCTCCCCTAACACATACTTTTCTGACATCTTTTCCCATTTTTCACCAATGAGACTTAAGAAATATGTGCACTTGAACACTCCCACAGGGTTATACTTCATTTTACTTTCTCTCATGCTGAGAAATTTCTTCAACCTCTTTTAGAAAAAGGACTTTGCTAGAAGTCTCTTCTAGCAAATTCTGTGTTCAACGTTTCTTAATTCAAAAAGTGGGCTTTTTTATTTCTGAATGGTAGGTAGAGTGGATTGAACACTGGAATAATATAATTCATAACTACACTCCTTTCAAGTTTACATGTTGCACAGAGGCCACTGAAAGCCTTTCAGCTCTGGCACAAGCAATCTGGCTGCTCAGTGGCCACTGCAGTGGCCACTGCAGGACAGGACTTTACCAGTTTTCAGCTGGGCCACTCTAGACCTCTAGTCTAGGGTTACACAGAGCATGACAAGGACAGAAGAGTAAAAGCTGTCACAGGCATGTCAGAAAGCTTGTGCAGCTTATCTAGGATGTTCCCAGGCAAAAGCACAAGGCCCATGGGTATTTATAAAGTAGTTGCCAGAGGCAACTAATTAGTAAGGAAATCTGTGTACTAGATATGCACTGTGCTTTTTTTTTTTTTTTTTTTTTTTGAGGATTGTTAGTCACATATTTATTTGCTTTATTTAAGAATTTTTANTTCCTGGTATGATGCAAAAGTAAAACAAATATCATTCTCAGTCACATATTGTTCAGGCAGACACAGTATAAATAGATTATATGAGAGGCCGTGAGAAAACTTTCTGAATTAATAGGCTGAGATACCAAAATAGTTTGAATAATGTTATTATAGTGCATTTACTCAAGGGTACTTCCATTATTCTCCAGATATACCTCTTTTGCCTTATGAGAGAACACTGAAAAATAAGAATTTATTTCTCCCAAATGGTTCAGAAGGAAAATTTTGTGTGATATTTTGAGTAAGAAGTATTGTAATATAGTGGCTTCTTTGACATTCTTCTTTATCAACAGCTATTACAGTACAAAACACTTTGAAACACATTTTCCAAAACGTGTTAGTGTTCAGAAACAGATAATTTCCTCCAAAACCACACTTTTTTACCAAATTCTGCTTGGGTATTTTTAAGTTTTTTTGACAGACTTTTGTTTGAATAGGTGCCTAAAGTTAAAGGACCAAGCAAGCTTTTTCATATTACTTCATGAAAGGAATTTTGTTTTTTCCTTAACTCCAGTAAATGTTGGATATGACCATAAATAAATAGGTTAATTTCATGCATCAACTCAGTTTTGTTTGCTCAGTGCAGATTGTGGGAATTCAGCATTTGTAAAATGAGACCACATATCTGGATGTAAGTATCTAATTTTGGACTTGTATTAGAAAATTTAAGCTACTGTGAAATCACAAATGAATAAAATATTACGGGAAGAGTAACCAGATATTTCACTTACTGAAAAAGAAAAGTGTTGGCTCACTTACACTTTAATAAATATTTCCATGTTACTTCTGCAGAACACATTTAGATGGACCACCAATTTCACTAACATGGACTTTGTCCATGGTGCATATCTCCACTAATGATAAGAAACCCTAAGGATAAGAAACCTTTTAGCATTTCCCAGCTCCAATATCTAATACTTTGTCTTTCCATGGCATGGGATTGGTCTGATATTCTTCATGTAGGGATATTTGGGAAGTAGTATGTAATATACTGCTGCACATTAGTGACTTCTCATTTTTAGTTTATTATCATTCATATGTAGAGCGTTGGAGTAGAAAGAGTACCAGGCACAGCTACTGAGTTAACGTTCAGTGCATTAGCCTGACAGAATGCATAGGCTTATTGGCAACATTCCTCTTTGCTAATAATACCACTTATAGCTTTTTAATATACTTCGAGTACTTCTAAATATCAAGTAGAACAGGTTTCTACGCCAGAAAATATATTTCTGCAATCTGAATAGTCAAAACAATAGAAAGATTGAGGTTGTAAATCCTCTGATTATTTGACTAGAAGTGTTTCTTATAAGGTATTTGTCTAGTAACAAGAAAATAAGGCCTACCAGTCATTTCAGGTCCATATGAGCTGTGGTAGAAATCTTAATATTAAAATGACATGCATTTAAATGACATTTGAAAAGCTGATTTTTATCTTCCATCCATACAATCTTTTTGAAAGTTGTCGTTAGTATGCACTTAGAAGCAATCAAGGAAGTAAAGGTACATTGATAAAAACAGCAAATAGAAAACAACAACGATCACCAAATTTGAGTAACTTATCCTTGGCAAATAACTTGTCTTTCAGAAATGGGCCATTCTTCCTTTAAGTTGTTCACTACCAATGACTTTAAAATATACTGACATTTGTTATAATTTCTGGTGAGAAAATGACTAAGAAATTACTGGAGGTAACATTAAGATCTTTGTTTGAAACAACTTCCATGTAACTGGAAGTACAGAAGTGTATATATGTGTACATAAGTGAAGTTAAAATAAATACAGAAATAAAAAAGAAAATAATGCAGGACAGGACTTTACCAGTTTTCAGCTGGGCCACTCTAGACCTCTAGTCTAGGGTTACACAGAGCATGACAAGGACAGAAGAGTAAAAGCTGTCACAGGCATGTCAGAAAGCTTGTGCAGCTTATCTAGGATGTTCCCAGGCAAAAGCACAAGGCCCATGGGTATTTATAAAGTAGTTGCCAGAGGCAACTAATTAGTAAGGAAA
The DNA here is from genome assembly GCA_013399115.1 of Anseranas semipalmata. Classification (NCBI taxonomy): domain Eukaryota; kingdom Metazoa; phylum Chordata; class Aves; order Anseriformes; family Anseranatidae; genus Anseranas; species Anseranas semipalmata. The sequence continues at coordinate 67,396 of VXAA01000920.1, forward strand.
TCTGTGTACTAGATATGCACTGTGCTTTTTTTTTTTTTTTTTTTTTTTGAGGATTGTTAGTCACATATTTATTTGCTTTATTTAAGAATTTTTATTTGCTATATTTAACTAATAATGCTTCACTTTGGAGCATGTTATTCAATAACAGATTTTTTTTCTTCCAAATTCATTCAGCTTTACACATAATTGAAAAGAGAGCTCCTTTTTT